>JAWMRA010000005.1:27680641-27691561 GCA_035584735.1 Pseudotriccus pelzelni | reverse complement strand
GGGGGGGGGGGGGGGGGCGCTCGCCAATGGGGCGGCAGCGCCGTTAACCCCGGAGCGGCCGCGCCGGTCCCGCTCCTGGGCTGAGGGGCAGGACCGCGGGGTTTAGGGGGAAAACAAGGCAATTGGCGGTTTTAACACGCTTATTTCAAATTTATATGGAAAATACTTGGCTCTGGCTGCGCGGGAGCAGGGACTGTGGCAACGGGTCCTGTGACAACACACGCCACTTGTCAGAGGCACTTGGCTCCCCTGAATTTGGAATGACAGCATTATGATTAAGAATTATAAACCTATTATACAGTATTATTTTATAGATATATAGTAGTAGTACACAGCCCTGCTATACTACATATTATGACACTATGCGGTCCTAAACAATCATGGCTAGGGTCCTAAAAAATACACCTCCTTTAAAAATAATCTCCCATCAATAAATGGGTTGGATGCTCTGCATCCATAACATCAATAGTTTGTCTGTGCTACGCATCTATAAACAACAACAGATTTCTATCTATCTGCCCACGTGCTATCGCGTATAACGTATTAATGTAAATTTCTTTTCCTGCGTTCACACGGTCCCGGGTGTAAAACAGCGCTGGTTTAATTTCGCAGGCATCGCTGGAAGTTTGGCAGGGGAGGCGCAGCTGGTGCAGCGCCAGCCGGGCTCAGCAGGAGACACCACCCAGCAGCACAGAAATGTGCTCCCACCAACGCCACAGCGAGAAAGGCGGCGGAGCAGGGGCCGGCGAGCCTCGGGTGTTCCAGTCCCACACACAGGCACCACAACTACAGCCCTTACATCCCCTTCCTCCACAGCTCCCGGCTATCCAGAACGTTTTCTCCATTGTTTCTGCTCCACTTGCTGTTTCCGATCTCTTTTCTCTTTTTTTTTTTTTTTGGTCCCTTTTCACAGAATCGATTCTGTCAGCAAAGACCTCCTGAGATCACTGAGCCCAATATAATTGACTGCAGTATCTCGGGCTGCTTTAAGACTGAAACAAATACTGCGTTTGCAGACCGGTGTGCCTGAAGTAGACAATGAATATTTTTCTCTCCAGGAACCTTCCCCTGCCCTCCTGGGGCCAAAGTCCCCCTGAACAAAGTCCGTTTTTAAGACTCAGAATGAAAACTTTCAACGGGACTTTTTAAAACCCCTCTGAATAAAATAAATATCCTACCTAGTGCTTTCTGACTCCCTGCTCCGGGCTTCCAGGCGCCGCGGGCAAACATCTTCACTGACAGCCACACATGGGATGCTGCTCTCGTGCAACATTACTGCTGCAGGGAAAGATGCTTAAATATATATATATTAATAGCACAGTTTCATTGTTACGGACTGCACCTCTGCCAACTCCTCACCCCATTAAAGTTTTAGACCTAACTACAATTATGGCTTTCATTATTAATCGGCACGTTAATATTTAAGTGCTGAGGAATTGTCTACAACTACAGAAGCATTAAGAGCTGGAAGTGGACAAGTTACTTAGGTTATGGACAAGTCGTGGAGCTGGGGATGGAGGATGGCAGAGGGACCAGGAAGAGACAGGGCAGTCGTGATGGGCCATCACCTCCTGGAGCTGACAGGCAGAAGAGCTCCGTTATCCCTTGCCAAGGAGACAGCAGACTCCAGGGAGATCAAGAGAAAGAGCTGATGGGTCTGGGGCTGCCTGCAAAAATCTGTAGGTCGTGGGAACAAGGGCTGTCTCAGGCTGGAGAGCAAGGTCTGACCGGGGTAGAACAGCAGTCAAAGGGTCATGTCAAAGCCGGGGCTGGGGTGGGAGGAGGCCAGAAAGGCTGTTAAATAATTCTGTCTGCTCCAGGAAAACCTCTGAGTGCTCAGGAGGAGAAAGCTTTAAATCAGCGTACCCACTGTCACCAGATGCTGCACAGATCTTCCAATTCAAAGAGGTGTGTGATCCTGGCAACAGACTGAGATCAGATTTACACAATACAAAAAAAACCCTCCTGAGTCAAGGACACCACTCAGACCCAGCAGAGCATGTTAAGCATCGCTTTGCAGAAAGTATGTGTATAAAATAAACCCATGTGTCAATGGAAACAATAAGCTGAAGTTACAGAAATTGTATCAGACAGGCTGATGCCGAGGTCAGGTGTCAAGCACAGATTCTTGGATGGAAACTCTTCAGCTAAACAGATGCCACCCCCAGCTCTCTATTCCTCCCTGCTAGACAGTGGTGAGAAGAACAGGTATCAATGCCTTGAATTCCCTATGAAGAGGAGTTCTGGGATACTGCGAAACAGGAACAATGAAAGAACATCAGAGAGATGAGACAGAGACTAGGGAAGGACAGGGCAGGTGAGTTGAGGAGCACAGAGAATTCTTTTTACCAGGCTTGGCTGCATCCCATCACATCAGCATGGTGGTTAACACAACTTGGTGGCCACTTTCCCCACGCCTTCCTTGTGGTGCGACCTTGAGGCAAGAGGAAGAGCCACAAGGTGATTGTTCAGTGGCAAGATGCCACAAGAAAGTGACTACAAAGTGGCAAAGGGGTCCCTCAGTATACGGTCAGAAAGGCCAGACCCTTAGTGCAGGGATGAGATGGATGGGATCCAGGCTTGGGAGAAGGTGTAAAGCCTGCAGGAGTCTCCCAGGCAAGCACAAAAAGCAAGGGTGGTACGTGATGACTCAGCCAAGGTGAGGAGGTTTGCTGACACCTGAGGAGCAGACAGGCCAGGCAGGGCTTGCTCCTCTCCCCTGGACCTGTCCAGAGGGAAGGACAGCAACAAACCTCCCTTTCCAGATCCAGCCCGAGATCCTACCCCCTCCAGCTGCTTGGTCACTGTGGGCAGATGAAGTCATCAGCACTGCTGAGAAGTTCTGCCTCACGATTCCTTAACCTGCTTCAGGGAAACATCAGCAGGGTTTGTGTAGGTGCTCTGAGCGACCTGGGTGATTTTGCCCGAAGCAGATATGGAAATGCACACCCCAACTGCTCCCCAGACAATGCTGGATACAGGAGCTACAATAACAAACTACATGTGTCAGTGTTTTAATAGAGCACCACACCCTGAAGCACGAAGTTAAAGCAGTTATGCAAGAGATTAAAAATCTTTTTATAGTACTGTCAGGCTTATTTACAAAGTTGTAAGTGTATAATTAAATATTTGGGATTTTTTCTTTCCCCCCTCCAAAGCTGTGTGTAACTGGAAAGACAAAAACATACATTTAACATTTAAACTTCCTTAATTGCTTTTAAATGTCACCGCAAATTAAACAGCGTTTATTTGCAGTCTAATTGACAGCAGCACCAAGACATCCCCTCTCCACCTGAGCACAGAGGCTGGAAGGGAGCAGCAACACACATTTGCATTGCACAAGCTGGTTTTGCACTCCCTGCCTCCCCACCAGCGCCTCTGCGTACCTTTGATGGCCCTGTGCCTGCTCCTCCCTGTTTTCCTGCATCAGAGATGATGAATCCCAACTTCATTCCCTGGTGGAGCAGTCACCAGCTCACTACACACGAAACCTCCTCGTGGGGAGGGGGAAGAGTCCTGGTTCCCTTGAAAGCAGAAAACAAAAAGCAGTTAAACAAAGTCCAGGTGTTTGCTGGGGTCCCATGGAGCAAAACTGGGACCCTCTGCATCCTTCCACCAGAGGCTGTGCCAGGAGAAGACGGAGAACTTAGGGACCATTAACATCTCCTCAGAGCTGCACACACTGAAACCTCACAAGGGCACTGGAGTGGCCATTCCAAATCCACTGAAAGACTGAAAAAAAAAAAATCTTTTTTTTTTTTGAAGTCCAGAGTAATTTTAAGTGAAACTGCAAATCTAGTTTGGTCATTTGATGAAGCATCAGTGACCAAAGTCAACTTCTGGAAGGTAAAATCTGGTGCCCCTGCCCATGGCAAAGAGGTTGGAACTAGATGGTCCTTAAGGTCCTTTTCCAACTGAAACCATTCTGTGAATAAAAGCAGAGTTGATTGTTCCAAGCCTTGGGAAAATGAAAGGGATGAGAGGGGTTGCCTTGCTTGGAAAACAAACTCCACAGAGCCCGATGGCGCCAAGGAAAAGGGACAAAACCTACAGTACTGAGATCTTCCCTTTCTCACTCGAAATAATTGAAGTGTCAGAGATATTGGATTAAAGCAACTCTCAAGCTTCTCATAACAAGTCAAACCTGTTCAACTGAGAGGCTGAAACGAGTCACTGTGCTGTGACAGCACACCAGCCAAGTTTTTGTGTACCTTCCTTCTTCTCCCCAAATAATTCCAGATATTTAGATCAAACTAGCTGACTTTAAAGCAAACTGAGGAAGTTGGGCAGAGGCTCTCATGGTTCTTCCTGTCACTTTCTCAGGCTGTCAGCAGATCACATGGATGTTTATCTCTGTGACCTTTATCAGATTCCTGGTGTGAAAGTCCTTCCTTCTTCACGTGAGCCTTGTGAAAGCTCAGTTGTTGTGAGAGAGGTCAGAGCAAGGGTCCCAAACACAGCCTTGAGAACTGACCTGGGGAACTCTGAAGTCATTTAATCTTGACCCCAACTTGGCTGCTGACACAACAGCTACAGTTCCAAGGATGGATGAGAATTGCTTTCATGAAACAGGCTTCTAATCCCTCTCCTGGTGGGACAGGACACCGCTCAAAGTTACCCAACCTTTATTTGAAAGGAGCAATTGATGCTGAGTGTCCTCCACAGGCACCAGTTGACCTGTACAGAACCCCCCCACGATGGTTTCCCTTCATGGCTGCAGGCAACTGCTGCAGAGTGCAGGGTGCATTTCTCTTTCATTCAGAAGAAGGCTGTAGTGCTGCTCAGGGGCAGTAAATTCAGGAGAGAACCCAAAGGAAATGACCCTCTGGGAACAGCAGTCCTCAGGACCTAAGTCAGCTTTGCAGAGGGGCAGCCCCACGTTACCTCATCCACAGCTGGCAAAACCGTGGACTTTGCATCTGGAGCACAACCAGAAGAAGGTTTAGGGGTTTAGGGACAGGGAGAGAGCAAGCCCAGCCTTTTTGGGGCTAAGCTGTTCACTTGTTGAGTCTAATCCTATTTCCATGAACGTTTCCTGTCTTGGAAGCTGGACCGGTCCATAACAATCTTTTAAGTGCCTACAAATACTTTTCATCTCAAAGGTTTTTATGAACACGCACGCTGGGCTGTGCAGAAATCCCTTCCTTGATCACTGGGATTGGGCTCACGCTCGAAAACCAAGAGACTGCTTGGCCAGGTCAGTGCTCCCCGTGCAGCAGCTTTGCACAGCACATCAAATACTCACCTCAGCAGAGATGAAAGCACAGAGCTCGAGGGAGGGTTCACGTGGCAAGTTAGTAAAGTAAAACCACGCTGCAATGTGGCCACAGCCCTGAAATTACTGATTATTTTGAGAAGTGAGAGGGATCTTTAAAGCTGTCGATACAGCAGAGCTCAAACTTCTTGCAGGATGGAAGGCATCTCCAAAGAGGGAGGGAGGGTCTAGCACTGAGGCTGATCAACCAACATCATTCCTTCAGTGGCAAAATGATTCCTGAAGTGTAAGACTAACTGTATCCAGCCTCGCTCACCCACAAATATCAACAACGCCAGCCCTAGAGAACTGAGTTTATGCATTCCTGCTGCATATTCTGTCTCGGCTCAGCCCGATTTGTCTCAGTTTCCCCCTCTGCAGACAATGTAAACCTCAGAGAACTGAACACCTTATCACCCTTGGATGAATTTATTTAGACCAGGTAACTCCTGAGGTGAATGATGCACTTGCAGCACTCGGGTGTTTCAGGCAGAGGATGAGAAATGTGAGAGCTCCCCGACTGCCCTGCAATGCCTGGCTGCACTCAGCTCACCAGGAGCCTCCCCCATAACCACCTTCTTCTTTCTGATCTTTAGTCCCAGGATAAAGGGGATCCTGTGCTCGAAGGGAAACTGATCCCTTTTCAACTGGGATGCCCTCTGCCCAGAGTCAGCACAAACACAAGCACAGGAAAGCGTAAGGACACACTCCCAAGAGCCAGACCATCATCTCAGTGACTTGCAGCAAGAACAAGCGCTAAGTTGCTGCTCTGAATATTCAAAACACACATTTACCATTAAGCCTTTTAGCTCTTGCATTTTTAAACAACAGTCCAGACTGGAAAGGAAATGATTAGCATCCTGACTTCACCTCAGCACGGAGCAGCTCCCTCCAATGCTTCCAGCTGTGCAGAAGAAAGTCCTCAGGAAAACTCAACCCATTGCAGGAACACTCTTCAGATCTTGTAGAATATTCCTTATCATCCTCTTTTTGGCAAATGAGCTTTTGTGGCTTTAGCTACAAGATTAAAGAATAAAAATTCTTTATATATTTTCTATTAGAAATTTTTTTTTTTAATCTGACTTAGAAGATGGCAAAACTTTCACTGGAAAAAACTGAAGCTTTCTCTAAAAGAGGACATGAAGGAATACAATTAACAGCCTATAATATCAGGAACAAGGATCAGCAAGCCCTGCAGAAGGTCCCTCCACACATCTCCACAGGGTGTCAGTGTTATTTCAAATTTGGGTCATTTTTATGCTGGAATCAGACTAATTTTCTCACCACATTATTTTTATGAGTCTGCTCCTCAGAGAGCTGCTGCCACCACAGGCTGCTTGTTACAGAACTCCCCCTTTCCTCCCATATTTTTCATTCAAATTAAATTAAAACCATTTAATTAAAATGAAATGTCTTAAAGTGGGGAGACAAACACACGGTCATGGTGGTCTGGGGACAACGGGAGATTTGAGAGGGATCTGCAACGGGGCTGATGTTCACCACTACCAATCTACCAGTTTGCTGGTGGGATTCCCAGTCGCTGCAGGACAGTGGCCTTGCAGCAGACGATCCAGAACCCTTTCACATGCACCTACCCAGGGCTGTACATCCTTTCCCTGACAGGTCCGTGGCCACCACGAGCATCCCTGGCACGACCCATTCGGTGTTTCACGGCCTTCTGAGAGCTGGCTCCGGGGCAGAACAAAGCTGTTTAAGTCGACCCTTGCCAAAAATTATTTTCCAGGCACGTTACTAACCTGGCTGTGCTGAAACAAGGTCCCACTGTGCTCTGGCAGCTGTGGCAGATGTGTGGTGTGACACACAATATCCCCTCCGGGTGACCGCCCAGGCCAGCTCCAGTTCTTCGCAGGGCTCTGCTGGGATGGCCTCAGTTCCAAGGTGCCCCTTTCCCAGCAGCTCTCTTCAACTTCCAGTGGTCCAGCCTGCCTTTGACAATACCCGTGTAACAGCTCCCCTTCTAACCTGTAATTATGAGGGAGTTACTGGAGGCACAGATGGCTGGATGTCTAACAGGGATGAATCCCGGCTCAGGAGGTTTCTGCAATTAATAACTACTCAGCATTTCAGTCGTCATACTATCAAAAAATGTGCCGTTTCTTACCAGCATTAAGGACATCACCCCCAAGAGCTTCTGCTGAAAGCAATACTCAAGAACGTGCCTGTAAAGTGACAGACAGCATATTGTGTGCTGGCCCTGCAAAGGACACGTTCTGCCTCAGCTCTCAGGCAGCAGTTTGACAAACAGGGGTGTTTTTCAGCAGAACCATCCATTTAAGTTGCCCCTGCCACGCTCCTCGCTATTTATCCTCCCATCCCTCTGCCAGCCCTGCAGTTGTGCCAATATCACAGCAGTAAAATGAACAGCAGAACTGGCTTGAATCGAAAATAATCTGGCATCAAAAATCAGTCAGTATATATTTAACCCAGATTAATTATCCCCTCTAATTTACCAACCGACTGCACAGTAGCTGTGCCACCAGGAAGAATATGATATGGGAGGAGTTGGTTTGGGGTTGGAAGGGACCTTGAAGATCATCTCATTCCAACCATTCCAACCCTCTGCCACGGGCAGGGACACCTTCCACCAGACCAGTTTGCTTCAAGTCCCGTCCAACACTGGCCTTGGACACTTTTAGGGATTGGGCAGCCACAGCTTCTCTGGACAACCTGTGCCAGGGCCTCACCATCCTGACAGGGAAGATTTTCCTCCTAGATTTCAGGATTTTCATGTTCCTTATATAAACTTATTATATAAACAGAAGGGCAACAAACAGGCCATGTCCAGTGAAGGGCAGCAGAGCTGGGGAAGGGGCTGGAGCACAAGTCTGATCAGGAGCGGCTGAGGGAGCTGGGGGGGCTCAGCCTGGAGAAAAGGAGGCTTGGGGGGGACTTTACCACTCTCTGCAGCTCCCTGAGAGGAGGTTTTAGCCACACGGAGGTCAGGCTCTTTTCCCAGGTAACAAGTGAAGGATGGGAGGCCTCAAGTTGTGCCAGGGGAGGTTTTGATTGGGTATTAGGAAAAATTTCTTCGTGGAAAGGGTTGTCAAGCACTGGAGTGGGCTGACCAAGAAAGTGGCAGAACCACCATCCCTGGAGGCGTTCAAAAAACCTCTGGATGTGGTACTTGAGGACACAGTTCAGAGCTGGACATGGCGGCAGTGCTGGGTTGACGATTGGGCTTGATGATCTTAGAGGTCTTTTCCAACCTTAACGATTCCATGACCTTAAAACAGCTGGTTCTTTCTGCTTTCCCCTTCCACAGGAGAGGAGGGCACCAGGCAGGGAAGCAAGCCCAGCTCCTGCTCGAAGTTACCTGGTGGTCTGCAGAACATAAAAATATTTTGGAACAGCTGCACTAGATGATGGCAGAGGAGGAATATTGACTGGGACCGCTGCGGCCGTTCCTTAAGTTTTTAAAAATGAAACATCACGGCAGCTATTTAGCATGGGTTTTGAAAATTCAAATATTGACAGAAGGAAGTTTTCCGAAGGACGCCAGCAGCTTTTGCAGCAGCCCCAGTAGTAGAAACACTGCGGTGTCAGCTGTGGGCTGCAGCACAGACCAGACCCACGCGCTCCACACAGGCAGGAGAACTTCCAGCTGAGCGAAGCAGCACTTTGCCCTCCCCGAGATGCTGGACTGTGCACTGGAGCTGGGGTGGCGAGGGCTGCAGGGTGGAAGGGAGAGGCTAAAATGCCCCGAGGAACTACACTCACACTTGCCAAATCCTGCATTTTACTGGAGAAGGGAGAGAGTGACTTCACTTTCTGCCTCCCCTTCCCCACTTCCCCCTGCCCCAAAACAGACAGATGTGGCTTTGCGAGAAATTAATTACAGATGGAGGCTGAGAAAAAGGGAAAAAAACCCCCTCCACTCTCAACCACAAGGCTTTTTCCTCTGCAGACTTGAGGATGGATGGGGTGACCTGGGAAAACTGGCAGATGGAAAACCCATTACAGATGTGAGGTTTGGAGAATAAGGCCGAGGGACAATTTGAGAGCTGTAAATTTTAACTTTGGGGGTTTAAACGCATTGCTTAGCAACACAAAACAAATAGGAAACAAGACGCCTCACGAGAGAGAGATGCTTAAATATTTCAGAATCCCTATTTGAGGTGAAGACTGCATTACCAGAGACCTGAGGGGCTGCTATTCTCAGCAGCTACAGTCAAGTCAGAAGGAAAATGGGGTCTGTAATCTCATTTCCACACAGAGAGGCATTTAACTTATTTTGGTCGAGAACAAGAGTTATTTGTTTGTTGCCGTTCCTGTTTTGCAGGATCAGAATACAGGGTGCACTTTCAAGTACTTTGCTACCCAGGGAATATTCTCTTAGCATCTTCAAATACACGCAGGGAAGCTGCTTTACTGGGCACGTATATATTGTGTATGATCATTGCAACCATATGTCTGACCCTCGCTACATGGTCCAATGCCTTTTTATGCTGCTGCATAAATCATCTCCTAAAATTCCTGACATCTCAAAGGATGGCAGGGGCCTCCATCTCCAGGGAGAGGAGGAGAAGGGTGAAAAAGAACAGATCGCCCGGAAAAAAACGCTGAATGTTTTACGCTATTTCTTCGCCGTGAAGAGAAAAGGGGAAGAGGAAAGGGGAAAAGAAACAACAAACCAAACTAAAAAACATTACCAGCTTTGGAAGGTCAAATATTACAGTTTTGGCCTTTTTTTTTTTTTTTTTTTTTTAAATGATCCACTGAAACACTAGAAATGCAAAGCAAAGCAAAGCATGAAGCTTCTGAATGAGCCTGTGGCCAAAGACTCACCTTCTGCAGCAAAACGCAAAGGGAACTCATTAAATATCGAAAATATTAAAAAAGTGATTCCCAAGAAACCAAAACTCCTTTCAAAAATTCTGTTATTCTAAAAATCTGTACAAGAAGCTCTTCAAATACGTAGAGACACATTTATATACAAAAAAGAAATAAGCATCAAGTATTTCTTTGCCTTATTTTGGGATATTCGCCCACAGTATTACCTCTGGGATGTGCTGAACTGGTGGGAGCATGCTCTGATCCTCTCCTGAACTGCTGAGCGTGACATCATCCTGTTGCTTTCGTGAAGGAGGTCCACATTAGTGGAGTTCAGAAATAACCCAGACATTCCCACTTGGTTTTGCTGCTTGAGCTGAAAGAGATACACCAGGCCCAGAGTTTTGGGCTTTTTCCCTTTCTTTTTTTTTCCCTATATGAAAAAAGCGAAGCACACAAGCCCAACCATAAATAACTTGGAAAAACTAATGCCTGCAAGAGTTAAAATCAGTAGGAAAGCTCCTTGGCAGCTTAGAACTCCAGGCCAGCTGTTCATATAGATACACTTAACCCTTCAAAGTCAATGAAAAAAATAAACAAGCATAATGGACAGATCTTGCTTAATTTAATGGCCAGAATTATGGACAGCAAAGAGTACTGAGAGAAAAGGCATTCTGACACAGAATCCCAGAATGGTTTGGGTTGGAAGGGACCTAAGGATCACCTCATTCCAACCCCCCTGCCATGGGCAGGAACACCTTCCACTATCCCAGGCTGCTCAGAGCCCCATCCAACCTGGGGACACTTCCAGGGATCCAGGGGCAGCCACAGCTTCTCTGGGCAACCTGTGCCAGGGCCTGCCCACCCTCACAGGG
>JAWMRA010000005.1:27656379-27680609 GCA_035584735.1 Pseudotriccus pelzelni | reverse complement strand
GATCCAGGGGCAGCCACAGCTTCTCTGGGCAACCTGTGCCAGGGCCTGCCCACCCTCACAGGGAAGAATTTCTTCCTCATATCCAGTCTAAATCCACCCTCTCTCAGTGTGAACCCACTCCCCCTTGTCCTGTCAGACATAATTCTTCCAAGGAGTGCACTCGGCTTTGCTGTTCAAAAAAGGTGAAATATCAACACGCAGGCCACCTGAAGCTGGAAATGCGACAAACATTAATACATTTTGAAAATCTTACCAGAATATTACAGGGCAGGGCTGCTTGTAAAGATGAAGCAAGCATTTCTCTACAGATCCTCAGCAGCTTTATAAGCAGCTCTACGTCAGCTGAAACTACCAGTTGTGAATACCACGGACAAGACCCAAAGGTCCAACTCCAGCTGTGGGTGGTTCATCTCCTGGCATTAGGAGATACTCAAAATCCAACTAAATACCATTTTGTGGGTGTGCTACAAAGACAGTGGAAATCAGCAGACAGTGTCTGCTTGCTCTGTGCCTGTACCTGCCTGAAAGCCAACACTGAGCTGTGCCTGGAAGAAAGGCTTTGGGGAAACGACTTGATCTGGGCCCAGAGGAGTCATGTACGAAAATCTGCTACAGGAAAGACTTCAGAGAGATACCTTTAGCTTGGCCTGGGGTAGGAGCAGAGACCACAAGCAGGCTGATGGTGGAAACACTGTGTTGTGGGTACATGTGCTTATGTTCCCTTTTCCCACATCCCTGTCCAAAGCCACGCTGCAGGACTATGGCGACTTCTTCCCTCCACTGTCCTTGCATGACTTCTTTTTTTTCCCCTTTGCACATCTAAAAAGTGAAGGGGCATATTTCCAGTCCCTGAATTAAATATTAGGTGATTAAATCACCCACATATCTCATTTACCAGACCCAATTTGAGAAAATACCTACTTCAAAAGTCTCTTGGTAGACCAGCACCAGAAGATGACCTTAAACAAGGTCCCAGCAGCTCCCTGAAGTTTTTTACAATCAGTAAAAACTATTTGACAAGGTAGTAAATACATGCCAGAAACTGATGGTCTCATAAAAGCACAGACTCCTCTTTGCTGCTGGTAGCACCGCTAACCTGGGGTAACACTGGCTGGAAAGTTTTACAGAATTCCCTCAGAGAGCCAGAGGTCCAATTTTTTGGGTTTAAAAAGACAAGGAAGCCTGGCCTCTTACACTGTAAAAAAAAGTTTGTATCATTTCCTTTATTCTCCTCTCTCCAAAATTCTCATGGGTCTTCACTGCACAATGCAAGAAAGCAAAAATAAAACACTAACTCCTTATTCCATCTTTGCCAGTCGCTTTTCCTTGGGATGAAGCTTCTTTTCCCACCACGTTCCCGTCACAGGCACATTGTGAGGCTGGTCTGCTGCAGCACTGCTGCCCAACCTGGCTTGCATTTTTTTAGGAAGAGGGGGCTATAGAAAAGACCCAGTGGGAAGTGAGACTCGCTCTGTAGGATTTTTTTGCCTGGATAAAGGCAGGAATTCCTACCAAACCCCACACACTCCCGGCCAGAATCATTTCCCCAGCCAACGATGTGACACCGGGTCACTTGACGCAGGGAGCTCAACAAAGGGGGGAAAACCCTCAGAGTGGGTTTGAGTGAAAACAGCCTGCTAAAAGCTGCCCTCCAATTAAAGAGCGTTATAGTGTGGAAACTGAAACCTCATCAGATATTCCACTGGAAAACAGAGGGAGCAGCTTCTGAAGCGCGGGACAGCGCTGCTGCTCTTGGAGAGCGAGCGAGCGAGCAGCCAAGGGGCTGGACAGGCTGAACAAGCCTCACTTTTTTGGATGCTGCTGAAACTTGCCACTGTTGGTGAAACCCCGGCTTTGACACGAGCTTTGGGCAGAGGAGACAGATGTGGGGCAGCAGAGATGATGGGGAAAAAGGAGCACGCGGAGAGATAGGGAGGGAAAGGGGCTGCTCTGTTCCCAAACCCCTGCCTGCCCCATCCCTCCTGAAAAGGCCCCTTCAGCCAGGCCTATCTGTCAGCCTCTGACCTGCCTTTCAACATTAATGATGCTCTTTGATTTTATTCATTCCTGCTAGAGGTTTTTGCTTAAACATAAACAGCAGAGGATTTCAGCCGGAATTAAAAAAATACAAATAAAAGAAATAAGAAATTCCCCAAACCTCCAGGCACATTTTAAAACACATTAAAGAGGACACAACAGTACCAGCTTCATACATACCACAGCTGCAGTGATTCGCAGCAAAAGTAAGGAAGGCTGAATGTGCTACTGTTTTGTTCCAAAATACGGACTTCACACTCAGGTGGGGGATCTCTACAACAGCGAAACCTGAAGGAGAGAGTGAGAAATTCAGTGATTCCCACCTTTCCCACCTTGATATTTCTGCCTCTCCGTGTGCTGGGCAGGCTGGACACCGGGAGAGCAGAGGCTTTTGTGAGGTCCCCAGGACTCTGGGAAACACAGGCAGCTTTACACTAGGATTTACAACCAGTAGGTAAAGAACAACTCAAAAGGTGTTTTATTACTTGTGATGAGGGACTATCAAAGAAGCCACAGGCTGCTTTGCCAACTGTTTGGTGTTGTTTCTTTAGTTCTTATTGGCAGCGCTCTTGGCTGTTGCTCTGTTTTTCTTTCCCCTCCCACTCTCGCTTATCTTTCATCTTCCAGCCTCCAACATTAACTCGGTTGCAACGCACCGTATGTTGGAAATTAATCCACACAGATGCTGAAGAAATTCAGCTGCTAAAAAAAAAAAGAAAAAAAGAAAAAAAGAAAAGAAAAAAAGGCAGCAGCTCCATGCAGCTCCTGAAACACAGAGGCCAGGATGATACACACACAGAGGCCAGGATGCTACTCCACCACTTCACCACGACACCGGTTGTGCAAAGAGAAAACGAGTACCTGAGTTCTCCTAAATGGGTTACCAGCAAAGGCAGAGGCTCTTTTGCACAGATTTTACCACCCCTGTTTTCCGGTTTGAAACACAGTCAAAGGATGAACAGCTTTTCCTTCGGGAAGCACAGGGCTTTAACACGTCCCACCTTGTGATTAGCAGTAATATCTTGGTTTCTTGACTTCTTTCTATGTGAAGAACGGAACCAGACAACCAAACAGTGTGTGGAAACTATATACATTTACCATATTCTTCTGCTTTTAGCATTTTTCGAACAAACACCGATCAAAATAAAAGCTCGACTTGCCCCATGAGTGGCACGTGTACAGTCGCCGTGAGAGACAAGGACTGGCCAGATGCAGATGAATATTGACTGATACTTGTGTGAAAATAAAGATGCCCTAAACCAGGGCAGTTCTGTGTTACAGCATCAACGGAGATGGACTGGCTGCCTGTGTGACTCAAACAGAAAAGAGGAGAGAGAGAGGTGTTGTGCCCTGCTAATCTATGGGGGAGGATTTAGAAGCAAATAACATCTATTAATCTTTTCTAGCTTGTATGTACAGATGTTTTCCTTTTTGCAACACTATTTCAAGTTAAACCCAGATGGTGCAAATCAAGCTGTAATGCTCATTAAACGTGTTTTAAAAAAAAAAAAATTAAAAAAAAGCCTTTATATTCCGTCCCTTCAGCGTTACAAGCAGTTCAGCAGGGCAGAGCACCCACCCTGAGCAGGGACTGCAGATGGCACACTCCATGCTGGGAGCAAACACAGTCCCAAGCACTGGATCTCTGCAAATGGCTCCTCCAGCAAAGACAGGCTTCCAGACCAGTGTCTCTCTGAAACAGGAGGCATTAGGGTATGTTAAATGCGCCCAATTTCTGTGCTTACCAGAGCTACAAGTATTGGACCACGTACGTGTATCTTTTTAGGAACAAATATATTATTTTTTTTTCTCTCAGTTAAGAGTTACAAAGCATTTCGGATACCAAAACTGAATTGTAAAAGTACTGACCTTTTTTTTTTTTTTTGCTAAATTCTACCTTTATCAAGAATCCTCATGAAATTGCCTGTACATCTTTTCCATAGATTACACTCCTTGCAGTGACCATTCAGTTCTACACAGACCACTGTGTAAATGACCAGTTAAGCCCAAGCAAACATCCATCTTGTTTTTCCAATCCCACCAATTACTTTTGTATTTACTCCCATTTATCTTCTGTTTTGCAATGCTTTTTCTTGGTCTTAAACCACATTAACTTGTTACTACAATCTTTTCTACTAGGAAATTGTTTAAAAGAAAGACCCGTGTTTTTGCTACGTAAAATGTAAAAAAAAAGTCCCAAAAGATAGAAAACTGCAGTCCAATGTAAATCATGATGAGACGCTGATAATAAACGAACCTCATTCATGCCAGATAAAGCAACAAATTTTCATTTTACACACCAAATAATTTATCCTCAGCCAGAAAGACACTCAGTCAGACATTCAAACAGCCGTCTTTGTACACACAGAGAAGCTGCCAAGTCTCCATACTTGAATGATCTCATAGACTCTGGAAAAAAAAAAAAAAAGAAAAACAAAACATTTTACCATACTAGCTGAATACACAGGGGCAGAAAAGCACTGACTTGAAGGCATTTAAGTGGTTTGGGTCCTAGTACAGATCTGCAGACAAGGGTGGGGAAACGAAGTCACAGAAAAAAAAAAAACCAGACCCAAGCAAAACCTCCTTTAAGTTTTGTGGCCTGTAAGAGTGCTGTCAGTGAGGAACAAACAGCCATAAATATCTGCTGCTGTTGTCTCCCCTGCTCACACCAAGCATAACTCACGCTCATTTCTCAAACAAGGAAAATGAAACTACTTGGAGCACGTAGTGACAGGACAAGGGGGAATAAATGGCTTCCCATGGACAGAGGGAAGGGTTAGACGGGATTTTAGGGAGAAATTTGCTCCTGTGAGGGTGGGGAGGCCCTGGCACAGGTTGGCCAGAGAAGCTGTGGCTGCCCCTGGATCCCTGGAAGTGTCCAAGGCCAGACTGGGCAGAGCTTGGAGCAACCTGGGATAGTGGAAGGTGTCCGTGCCCATGGCAGAGGGTGGAATGAGAAGATCTTTAAGGTCCCTTCCAACCCCAACCATTCATGAAAATGTTTCCAGCAAATGATAAGCACAGCTGGAGAAGTTAAAGTGCCAAGGCATTAAAGTTTCCCTCTGAATCATCAGAACAAGGTGATCAGTTTTCACCTACGATGCCTTTCCCTTTTGGCGTGAGGCACCGCTGCGTTGGAAGGGGGAGGAGGACGGGGGACAACACGGACACAAGCAAACAAGAGGACATTGATCCATGTGCTGCTACCGAGGAGAAATATCTGTGTGCAACCCCGCTGGCTTGGGCTTAGCGCTGAGCACAGACGGTTACTGAGCTCAGCTTGGTTCCCAGCTGTGTACACTGGAGCTGATCCTCCACTTGGGTAAATTTCCACAGCTCCATCAGCCTGTGAACGATGACAATTTTACCAGCTGGACACCGGCTACGTTCGGGGTTTCCAAAAAACACTGAGGTGCCTTTCATGGCGCCCGCGTGGAACCAGCTCTGAGGGAGCCCTCGAGGTGCATCTCACCCTGCTCTCGTGAGACACGGGCACGCAGAAGTCTCAGGATTAAACAGCAGCTGATAGGTCTGCATTTCTACTGTGCCAGTTGCTAGGTCAGGATGGGCTGGACTCCCAAACGTGCCACCTCCTCAAACTAACTCCCACCTGACAAGAGGGACTCAGACAGTCCATTACAGCACTGAAAATCATGTCTCTGCAAGTGTTAAGGCAGGCACCAAATATGCAAAACTAACCTTAAAAAAACCCCAACAAAACACCGCACAGGCATAAGGCACTTGCTTGGCCTCACAGAGTGAATAAACTGCTCAACATGGACGAACAGCAGGGACTGTTATAGAGAGATAATGTGAATTTTTGTGAAGCCTTACATCATCTTATTTACGGTTTAACTTGGTATCTCCCCACACTGCTTTTCAGAGACAAGGAAGGTGACATCAGATGTGAGAACCAGCTCTGCCTCAACGTCCCTCACCCCATCCAGCCTCTCCATGCAGCAAGGCCTCCAGCACTGCACAACATTCACCCACACCACTGGACCGGCACATGACACTGCCGTGTTCTGCGTGTCTGATGCGTGGGGTGCAACCTCAGCTCTGCGCCGTGTGGGAATGCCCAGCCATGCACGGCCATCCCACCCCCTGCACACCTGCAGGTACTCCACACTCAGCCCACAGCTCTGGAATCTCTCTCTCCAGTCCTCTCTGCATAAATCAAGCAGCAGGGAGGCTCAGAAACATGACGAATACGTTGGCTAGAATATCTCCTGCTGTAAAGACACAGGAGAAAGGGGGATACTAAACTAACCTTGCCTTGGATGGAAAAGCAGCTGGAATTTAATGTTCTTGGAAGCCAGCCCTGGCTGTTCAGACGTGGATCTGCCAGGGAAGTCCCCAGTGGAGGCATTGCTCATTCTCCAAAACTAAAACGTCAAGAGAAAGAGCTGGAAATCATTAAGCACTCTGTTCAACATGTCTTGAACAATCTCAGGCAGGGCAGGAGGAGAAAAAGAAGAGCCTCTTGACCACTAACACAACAAATTCTCAGTGTTAATATAAAACAGAGGGGGGATCATCAGCAAACCAAAGTGGAATTTTGCTTAATTGTGTCAATTTGAAATGATCCAACAAACCAGCCTTAAAAAATGACAAGAAGCAAAAGGAAAATAAGAAAAGATAAATAAACACAAGTGCGTTTGGCCTGGGCTTTCAGGCTCTTCACTATTACAGCCCACCCTGTGCAACTGCATTGCACCAGCTACACCCCCCACCAACCACGTGGCAACCTGTGCTTGGTCACCAGGAGTCACCAGAGGGAGAGAAACGGTGATCCCAGGCAGCAAAGGAAAACCTTCCCTGGAGAAGAGCTAGCACATCCCACAGCAGCTGTGCCTCCCTGGCACGAACCCCACGGGGAAGTGCGTCACGGCATTTCCTGGGGCTCAAATTCAAAAGCAAGGGGGTCGTTCTGCCACCTGCTGCAGAGGTGCAGCTCCAGAAAAAGCACGGCTGGCGTTGAATCCCACACCGATTCAGACACAGGCGCCAACTGGGAATGTATTCCTGGAGCTGGTGATTCCCAGCCCTCCCAGGGGGAGGGAAGATTTCCTTACAGAAGCACTTTGCTACAGTGAGGTGCCCTCTGAATCACTGACACACTAAGTGTGGAAATACACACCACGGCACCAGAAATACAAGTGACTAAGTCAGGCCCACTGAAATAACTAAAAGCCCACTGGCTGTTTTTGGAAGAACAGAAGGAAATTTGGTAAGTGGCAGGTTAAACTGGATAGGGTTTTTTTCTTGCTTGATGGCTGAAAAGTCTGTACTTCCTAACAAAATCAGGTTCCGTATTTCATGAGTTGGGTAAACTGGTTGCTAAGTGTTGGCTAAACTGGTTGCTCTCTGTTGGCTGAATCCAGAAAGAATTCCTCTTTTTCTGTGTGATCCAGAAAGAATTTGGCAATCTCTTTTGGTTGAAAGCTGTATCAGGGAAAAAAAATAAAATCATTATTGTACTCAACTGAAGAGCCCATCTCTCAGGATTCAGCAAGGAAAGTGCTCCACATTAGCTGAACTTGAATATTTTTTTTTCCAGTTAGGATCAGGAATGCTGGAAAACACAGGTAACAATGTTTTCCTGAATGGACTGCCGCAGGCTGATGAGGCATTTAAGTCTCGTGGCAACAGAAAAAACAGACTTTATCCTATTCCCTGAACGCCTGGAGGGGTTCTACCTAAAGGGTTGCTACACAGCAGATGGCAGGGACAAGTTTTGGAGACAACCAAAAGGATCCCCAAAAGCAGCCCTGAGGGTATCCTGGCACAGCTACTCGACTTCCTCGGGAGCTGGGGAAGGAAACGGGAGAAGCAGAAGCCTGAGGTACTAGAGAGGATTTCCCCAGTTTGCTTATACACATGTCCCAATGGACACATTCCAGCAGAAAAGATACATATTGCTTTAAAATGAAATAAATAAAAAGAATCAACAAAATGAGAAACAGCCTTTGTGCATTTGGGATGAGCCACCTCTCCCAGAGCAGGCTTCCAAAGCAGAAACAAGCCACATTTATTCCAGTATCTAGCAGCATGCATTGGGTTTAAATTGACAGAATTAAAAAAAAAAAAATTAAGTTTTATCCTCCCACATGCTGACTGGGATAGGAATTTTCATCTAAAGCAGCAGCAGATCACCGAGACAAACATAGTCACAGAGATTTCTTGTCAAAAGTCACTTTAATACAAACATTTCAGTGGCAGGAAAAAAAAGCTCACTACTGACACCAGCAGAACGCTATTTCCATTTAAAATGAAGAGCGTGGCAATTCAGTTTTAATGGAAATTTAAGTGTGCTGGCACTGTCAACTAACTGTAAAGCCACTTGAAGGCTTTGTTTCATTTTTAACTTAAAAAAATAATACAGGAACAGGACATGTTGTCAATGCTTTCACAGATCCAATCCCACTTTCCATGTGTGCTAATGGAAGCCTTACAGTTCTCCATTCACATGACTTCAATTTGGGTTACCACAAGAAATGTGTTATGACTTCAAAGCTTCAGCCTGATCTTTTAGGAAAAATTAAAAGAACATTTTCTTTGGAAAACGGGCTCGGAATTAATTACACAAAATCAATTGTACAAAACATCTGTTTGTCCATCGTCCTGATTAATGTTCTAATACCAGCAAAGGAACCAGAGCCCAGAGTTGGAGAAGCTGCATCAATTAAACTTGTATTTTCAGAGTAGCTGATTAAACTCCACCAAAAAAACCTCCCTACCATTTAGGAGTTTGTTCCCAACTGCTCCTTTGAGGAGCTGTAGCAGGAACTTGCTCTCCTTGGGGGTGTGCTCCTTTTATCTGCGCCCAGATTATGCACCTTTGTTCATGCAGCAATATTCTCTTATTTTAGCTTTTTCTTTTCCATTTCTTGCATTCCAGGATATGGGTAAAGAGCAGCTTCAAGTTTCACAGTGCGGGAATAATACATTTTTTAAATAATAAACTGAATTAGGAAGTAGATTTAAAACAGTAACATAACCTTAAAATATGAAGTGTTGTGTGCCTAAATGGCTCTTCTTAAAGAACCACGAGAAATTAAAATTCATTTAGTTACCAACATCCAGAACAGCATTGGCTTAATCCAATTTGTTATTTCCCTGCCAGCAGCATATTTTTACTTTAATCTAACTGCCTATTACATTTTCATTGCACATCCCTAACAATGAAGGAACAAATGCAGGGCTGATACCATCGCAGCATTCAGTGTCATTATCTGACTAGAAATGACAGGCAGAACAACATATTAAAGAACTTGTGCTGTGCCAAAGAACCGGATGAGCTCAAGGTGAACTGGTCTGATGCATCCCAAAAGCCTCCTTTGGAAGCTTTTCCCACGTGCACATTAGGAGGAAAAAAAAAAAGCCTACTGTATCTGCTGGTTTACCTTCAGCACTGAAAAAGCAGCACTTCAAGGAATCAAACAGCAACACAAAGCACTGAGTCAGAGAAAATAATAAATGTATAAGCCTTGCAGGATTTGTTACCTCCTTTTACTCTTGAAAAGGACCAGAACAAGGGGGTGAATTACAAATTTTGTGTGCTTTCCTTTTTATGCTTTGACCTAAATAAACCATTTTTCCCTCACATTTTTAAATAAACTATTTTACTCATATTTTCCCTGGCCACTTGCAGGCAAACAGAATGGCAAGAGGACCACGGGGTTACCCCTTCTGAGACTGGCAGAAGCCTCAGCAGAAGCAGTGGCCTCTCTCACAGGGGTCCCAATGCCTCATTAATCTCAATAAACCATTTCTCTCAGGAGCATGACCGATGTGCTGTTGGAAACTCTTCAGCTCAGTCAGCTTTGTCGAGAGACAGGGTTGGTGTTTTTTTTTGGTTTTTGACATGATACTCAAAGTATTTAGTAAATATTCGTTAGATGCCATAGTAGCAAGCATGATACAGCTATGTATACTGGCTAGGAGACATTCTCAGATATCCAAATGGCCAACGGATTTATCCTGAGTTTCCTTATTCCCTTTAGGTTCTCTGAAGGAACCTCACAAATGAC
Source organism: Pseudotriccus pelzelni (assembly GCA_035584735.1). Taxonomy (NCBI): domain Eukaryota; kingdom Metazoa; phylum Chordata; class Aves; order Passeriformes; family Tyrannidae; genus Pseudotriccus; species Pseudotriccus pelzelni. The sequence continues at coordinate 27,670,536 of JAWMRA010000005.1, read as the reverse complement.
CTGTGCTCTGCCAGTACCTGAAGGGAGTCCACAAGGAAGATGGAGAGAGACTATTTACAAGGGTCTGGAGTGACAGGACGAGAGGGAATGGCTTCAAACTGAAAGGGTAGGTTTAGATCAAATATTTGAAAAAAAATTCCTCCCTGTGAGGGTGGGGAGGCCCTGGCACAGGTTGGCCAGAGAAGCTGTGGCTGCCCCATCCCTAGAAGTGTCCAAGGCCAGGTTGGACAGGGCTCTGAGCAGCCTGGGATAGTGGGAGGTGTCCCTGCCCATGGCAGGGGGTTTGGAATGAGACGAGCTTTAAGGTCTCTTCCAACCCAAACCATTCTGGGATTCTGTGAAATTAAACGCAAAGCATGAGCAACAACCCTGTGTGCCAACATCCCATTTTGACTCCTAAAAGTAAGTAATAACATAGCGGTGTCTCTGACAGGATTTAAACCGATATTTAAAGGAAAGCCTGGGGAATATTTCTCATTGGCTCTGTGTTGGTGTGCTCACACCATATTGGTTCTGCTGTTTATCATCTCGCATTCCTCCTTTGGAAAAGGGGAAAGACTAGCAGAAACATTTTCACTGTTATGCCAGCATCTTGTTGAATGACACCAAGAAGATGAAACTGTAAAGCTTTCAATCCGTAACAGGCATTAGGAGTCAGGAGTTACCTACCTGGCTGAGAGTTCGTTCCCCTGTAGGCTGTAGGTTGACTCCTTCCTCTGAAGCCTCTGATACAGGTGTCAGAGACAGGGAATAAGAACAAAAGCAGCGCTGGTGTAACATTCTTGATTTAATACCGATACAGAGCTGATTACTGAGGTGGGAGTGACTCAGGCTTACTAACAGCTTACTCACAGCGTTTTGGGTACTCAGGGCAAATCAAAAGTTTATAAAATGCTTGCCAACACCAAATATCCCCAAATCAAGAAATTATAATAAATCACGACTATTCCATTTAGACTGGCTTGCTTTGAGTAAATCTTAGATGTTTATACCCATTAAAGAGCATCCTGCTGCTTCAGCACCAGCAGCTCGGGATCTGCATTTGCTGTTCCCAGTTCTGTCATAAAACACTACTGAGCTACTCACACCAGCATCAATTTGTCTCCAAGCCACTGCTGTGGGACTGCTCCTGTATGAGGCAACGGCTCCCTCTTCTCATGAGCTGTTTCTGTATTCCAGTCACTCTAAAACATTAAATCTGCAGTCAGGCAATGAGCATCAGAGGCCACTATTTGCCCTTGGCTTGCATCTTCAACAAGCCATGAATTAGTTAAATGTTCAGCTGTATTGTTTGACCTTAAAACAGTTCAGCTCCTTATCCCTTTTCCATAACAAAAGTGAAACATTTTCCTACCTGAAAAGCAAATGAAGGATAGATTAGCACTTTGCTGCTGGCTGTGTTGGTGTCCAGGCCTCTCTTTAGCTTCATAAATGGCTTGGGCTCATTTTGTGTTTTGCTACACGTAACACCCCCCACACACACTTTTTAAATCTGAAAAAAAAAAATACACTTTCATGTTTCCCTTTGCAGATCTCCTTCAAGAGAGGCCCTTTTGAATGTTTCAGAATCGAAACTACATGGTTTTATACGCTGGGATTTTTCATCAGGTGCCTGACATGCTCTGTCACACAATAATCACCATGTAAAACCCACTTCTTTTACAGAGCAAGAGAAGTTTACAGAGCAAAGTAATTTAGCAAAGGCTGGTTTTGCACAGCAGCAACAGGTTCGTGTACCAGCCCGGGAAGACAAGATAAAGGTTTTATTTTGGATCTGAATTTTATCCTTAAGTACCAAATTGAAATAAAAATGAAAGAGGCAAACGCCAACATAAAGGTAAAAATCACCCATGTAAGGATGTGTGTTTCAGTAATAGTGCTCAATTTAAGTGAAAAACTAATAAAAATATTACTTACAAGTTGGAAGCATGGATTCAATCTTCTGTACTCAATTTATTCGCTGTTATGAAAACCATCTCTCTCCTCTGTTCTGTCAAGGCCAAAACAGTCTCATCTGCTTACATTTTTTGTTACCTAACATTGTCACTTAAAAAAACTAAGCTTAATATATATAAAAAAAAGGGAGGGTGTGGGGGGGAAATACCATCCCCTTTCAGTTTGGTTGTTTCATACATCTGTGGTTTGGTTTCTGCTTCTCCCAAAGATGTGAATCCCTTTCCCCTCACTGTGGTTCCTTCCCATGCAAAAAGAAAAAAAAAAAACAAACCCAAATAAATTAAAGATGAGGTTATAAAATCAAGGATATTTCAATTCTTTCAAATCATTCTTTCATAATCTTTTAATAGTCAGTCAATGGACGCAGCAGATCTCCCTGGTAAAAGACAGCAGGAAGTATAAACCATTCCCCTTGGGAAGCAAGGAAGAGATCAGGTGCCTTTTCCCCACCCGTGTCCTCACTCTGTGGATTGGAGGCCCTCTCCTGTAAACAGCATTCTGAGACACAGGAGCATAAGAGGCAAAAGAAGTCCTTGATGGGTCCCTTGATTTAGAAAAAGAAAAAATTAAAAGAAACACTCTGAAGAACTCTCGCTCCAACCACACAAAAAGAGCTTTGAAAAGGAACCCAAAAAAAGAGAGCAAAATAGAAATCAGCAGCTTATTAATTCTGTGTTTCCTTTCACCCTATTGAGCACAAAGCGTTTCCTCAAACCCAATAACCTGGAAATAAGAAAAGAGGAGGGGGTTACCAAAAAAAAATCTACTTTATTCCTTCTCTCTCGGTAAATACATTTGAACCGAATTGTTCCATTCAGGAGAAAAGGAGCAGGAGCCCAAGGCTCCCACTCCAACAAGCATTTCACAGGCTGAGCCCACAGCAATTCCCCCCCCAGGGCTGCACGATCCAGTTCAGTAAGGCTTCCCAGAGTAACAAAGGCACAGAGAGGAGAGAAGCAGCACCAAACAAAGAGCTCAGGAAACACAAGGCTTTGCATGCTACTCGTTCTATCTTCGCTTTCAGTTTATCTTCCGTGTAGTTGCTCCTTAAGAGCCGATCTGCCTGATCGTTGCTTTCAGCCAGTTTAAATTTATCACATCTTTAAATACAGAGAGACAACCGAAAAGAGTCTGATAAACTACCACGGAGAGAAAAACCACATCATTTAACAGGACAATCTCGGAGACCAAACATAAATCTCTTCAATGAACTGTATTTGCCCTGCTAGTTTCTGGATTTCTTTTGTACCAGCAGGCAATGGTATCTTTACATGCTTCATTTCAGAGGTTCATTAAAAAAAAAAAAAAAAAGCCACCAGAATTCCAGCTGATCCCAGCACCATTCCCAAAGAACAGTCAAACTCCACGTTGCAAAACCCGGTTGCGGTCTCAATGCAAGAGCTTCACATGAGAAATTAAAACTTCAGACACAGGCCATCTTTTAAATCATTTATTTCAGTAGGAAAGACTTTTGAAACCTGTTCTTAAATTCATTTAAACTAGCTTATGCAAACACACGATTTTCACACGCGCACACAGAGAATAAAGTACTAAAAAAAGGTGAAGAAAAAGGCTAGAGGCCAAACTGCACATCCCTCAGCAAGATCATAGTGCAATCCCTCTATCCCTAGAACGCCTCACACCAGCAGGGAACGGTAAAAATGGCTTGTGTTTACTGCATGACACCTTGATCCCCCTCCCCAGTGATGGTTGGTCCTTACAGGATTATTGTAAAACGTATCAGTGGTTTCCCGGTGCTTTTCCCACCTCAGCACAGCAGCCTTTGAACGGATACACTCCTGCACACCAGGAGCCAGAAGCGCCAGTACAACAAGGCACCCCAGAACCCTTTATTTCAACATTTTAACCCATTTATACTGCTTTTCTGCTCCGCAGTTTCAGCTGTGAACAGCTCTGGAATGGTAAGGAATTCCTTCAGGAATCACAGGTGAAGGCCAGACCCTACCCAAACAAAGAGAAATAACACGCTAACCAAACGCACAAAGGAAAGAGTATTCATGGTGCTTTTAGTCACTGCAGAGCAGAAGCAGCCACAACCACCGCCAGGACAGGAACTCGCCTTTCATTTCATCTCCTGCCCTTTTTTTTAACCCTTACCAACATAACTTCAAGAAAACTGGACAGCCCAGTTCTGCAACAGGCATGGCTGGAACTAAGTAATTTGTGTTTTTCCTCCTCTGACCCAACCCTTCTGTTGCCTTTGAAGATTCTTAGAAAGCGTAAGACGAATTTGCAAATAATCCTCCCGACATCTGAATTTATAAAAAGGCTACATAAAAACCTGCCGTGTTTTTGTAAGGATGTATTCCAGGAAAACAAATATTTAATTGCACAAGAACAACACATTCTTTCTTTCATTTCCCCTCGCAAAGCTTTTGGGATATTAAGACCAAAATTTATCCAAGTCTCCTCTTTCCCCAAACAGTTTTTTCCTGTGGTATTTATTTCACATTAGCAAAAAGCCTGTAAGGAATAAATCTCCTAAGAATGTTCTTCAGTGTTTACATCCAAATGGGAGAGAGAAAAGCACGCTCCTTTCTAACAGAGTGAGCTCTTCAGCTCACGTGGTCTAGACCATGACTTGGACTACTCTTTTCAATTTTCCCCCTTTCTAAATCTACTCAGAGACACACCAAAATAAAAATAAATTAACTCTTAAGAAGTCTGAGCTACCTCTGACAAAAGCTGAACAAACCCAAGCTACCAAATACCTCTGCATTTTTCCTAAAAAGAGGCTATACAAACACAGGAAAAAAAGAAATAATAGTAAAGAAACTCAAACCAAGCTATTTTACACTGACAAAAACAACTGTCTGAACAACTGTCTGCTGCAGAAACACAATGACTGCCAGGAATGTCACCCCTTGGTCCATCGAGGACACAGCCTGCAAAGTCTGCCCTGGTGGGACTCTCAGCACAGAAATAAAGGAATTGGTCTCCAAGATAATAATAAGGCACTGACAAAAGTCCTCCTCAAATCCAAGCACTCGCCCTCCCGACACACCACAAATCAGAATGATGGTTTTTGAAAAAAAAAAAAAAAACCAAAACCAAATTCCATGTCCACTCGTACAGATCCTTTCAGTGACAACTTTCCCAAGCCAAACCACCTCATGCGCAAGACACTTTTAGAGAAAAGCGAAAGAAAAAGGGTAACATTTATAAAGAGCACCAAAACTTTCACAGCTTGTCTTTGCAAGGAGAACAGGCAATTCACTGCTGTGATTTAGTACCACTCCTGGGGGCCTGACGCTGCAGCAGGCAGCACGCAGAGCTGGCCACGGAAAATATTGGAACTACCAATGCTGGTGGGTTAAAACATCAAAAAAAGGGACAAATAAAATAAAGAAAAATGCCACTGACAGAGCCAGAAGAAACAATGTCCCGTGATTTACCTTATCTTGATTTGGGTAAGATTTACTGAAGTTATCCAAAACCACAAGATCAACTTGGCTTTTGTCACAAAGGACCTCAACTTCTCACGTGCCTCAGCAGCACAGAAACCTGCAACTGCTTCTGCTGGGAGGGAAAGGATCTGCTGTTAACACGTGTCATGTCTGATTCTAACAGAGGAGGACTATTGCTGGAAACGTATAAATTCGAATAGAGGAGGCTGATGTTGCAAGATTAGATCAGATGAATTCACTTCCAGTGAGGAACAGATAACTAATAAAACCCTGCTGTGGTTTTTAATGCTTTCTTCTGCTCCCAGTGTGTTTTCAAATGTGCACTCTTCTCTAAACACAATTTTAAAGCTGGGTGCCAAAGCTCATTCATTAAGTATTTATGTGCATTCATTTAGTATTTGTAGTTTTAATGCCTATAACTTGCACCTAAATACTTAATGAATCATAACAGCTCGAGTAACACTCCTCTGGCACGAAACCTCTGCAAAATGAAACCCGTGTCTGGGATGAGCTATGCTTACCCAAACTATCAGAATTTAAAAAAAATAAATCTCCTTATTTGCTTTCTAAGAACACTGGGGTAGAAGTCAGGCTTGAAAAACCCAGCCAAGAGTAGCACGGATTAAATAAGAGTTAGCAGTAAATATTCAACCACCAGTGCAACGTTATGTGTTCCTAATGCGCTGCACCAGTTCCATAAACCAGACATTCCCTGGTTTTCAATCTTTCCCAAAACTTTCAGTTTAGCTAAAAAACTGCGTAGCTGTCAGATGATTCACATTTACGTGTGAAGTCTCACTGGAAGATCTACACTGAACAATTCTTGCTCAAATGCCACCAAAACAAGGAGTTGCAATGGGCACCTTTAGTTTCAGAATCAAAACATTCAGAGAGAAACACGGTGACAAATATCAGCTGAAGTGTTTCAGCAGTTATTAACAAGATAAAGAATTAGAGCAACACTTTGAAAATAAAAAATCAAAGAAAACCTGCCAGCTGCCTGAAGCAGTCTGAATGACAGTCTTACCTGAACACCATGAGCTCGCTGCTGGCCTTGTTTTCTCAGCACTAGTTTCAGCTATTTTATTTTTTTAACTCCTTTTTTTATTTAAAAAAAAAACAAATAAAAAAGAGCATTACTACATTCTTTACAGTGTGTATGACTTGTCTGTGTCTTTCCAAAGCTGAGCTGAGGCAACTTTCCCTCAGGGAACAAACCCTCCCCCTCTTTCTGAGCACCATTCATCTTCAAATATCTAACGTGACAGGATTTCTGTGTTGCCCTGTAGGGCAACAATGGGAAAGTAGTGAACTACTCATTGTAACAAGTGCCAAAAATGCTTTCTGTGTTGTCATTACTCGCCCCAGTTATTATGGCCACCCATTTTAAGGAACTCCTCCCACAATATTCCACCTCTCCCGTATCGGAGGGTGGAAAACAAGGAAGAGTAGGAGGCCTAAGGACAACAAAAACTGGGAACAGCAACAATTCATTAAAGGATGATTTGTGAACTGTTTTCCCCACCCTCCCCCTGCCATAAAACCTAACTCAAAACAGCTGGAAAAACACAAAAAAACCCCAGTAATAAATGACACGTCCTGACCTGGCTCTGTCCTTAGCAAAGCTGTGTGCTGTCAGGCTGTGGCTCCCCGTTGCATGTTTCCTTTCACTAACAAAAGAACAGATACAGTTATGCTGCAATGAACCCAGAATAGCTTATTTCAAAATTCAAAATCCACAGGCTTATTGTCCGCAACGATTAAAAAAAAAAAAAAAGACGCACATTATTAAAAAAAAAAACACCAAAAACAAACCAAAAATCCACTTAAGTTGTTGAGAAGAAACACACTAAGTAATTCTTAAAACAGAAAAAAAACAAACCCCAAAACTAAAGTTGTGCAAAGTCTACTAAGTAACACTGCTGGCTATGAAGATGTTGTCTTTACTACACACCCAACGTGGGCAAACCTGGGAGATGTGTGGATTGCAGAGGGATTCAGCACAAGCAACCTCTTCCCAAAGTTCACGACTTCAGGAGCAGAACAGGCTATTCAATGCCCACAGAAAAACAGCAACAAGAGAACTGCAAAGGGTCTCAAATTCTCAGAGTGTTTGTGGTGTAATTCCGACAGAAGCATCTTTCTACTGTTCTCTTTCTACCAAGAGCCAATTCAGAACAATTCCTGGAAACATAAAACCGCCTGTTACCCTTTACATCACCAAGTGGTTGGGGTTTGTATGTTTGGTTTGGGTTGGGTTTTTGTTTTGTTTTTTACTGTGAGACTGGATTATCCTTCTTTTTTTGCCCACCAGAAATCAGAAATTAATCATTTCCATTACGAGATTAATTTGACTCTGGAGAAAAAAAAAAACAAAACAAAACAAACCGGCCCAAAAGTGAACTTATAGGCTTCTACTCAGATGCAATAAACAAACTCTACATTTTCAAAATAACAACTACTAGTAGAAACCTTTATTAGATAGTCAGAGAACTCTGAAACAGACTGGTAGGTAGCTTGTTTCTTTTTTAAAAAGGAGAATTCATGGTGGAATCTGCAAGCGTATTTACGGCCACTAAACCACAATGTCAATGGAACAGTTACTAGTTTTTCACAAACTTCAAAGTTCTGATATCGGAGTTGTATCTTGGGACAACGTTTCCTTGCTTTGCAAAGATCATATTTTTGAAGACTAAAGCAAGAGTGATCAACCAGGAAGCTAGCTGACGTCAAGGAAACCCCAAGAAAGCGAGAATCAAAATCTTAAGCATCAAACACACACATAAAGCACAGCTCCCTTTTTACAATCATAACGTTTTTCTCTGTGAGTAATTCCAGTGACCAAGACTGATTCCTGCCAAGGATAGAATGGTCCCACACCTTTTCTCTCCTTAGGTTATCCTACCTTCTAATAAATTAGTTATTTGCCTGAAGATTAAAAGAGCTTCTGCACGTAAGGTCTGCTTTAGGCCATGTTATCAACACCACACGACGTCAACTATTTCGACCAAGACAGATACTAAAATCAATTATTGCCAAATGAGAAGGTGAAAGCTTTGAAGTTGTGCCTCTATCTTCTTAAAAATGTCGGTCTTCAGTGATATTATGAAACACCACACACTAACAGTGGTCCCTAACTGGTCACTAGCAGACACCCAGAGAAGGAAAGCCCCTCGGTGAGCTGTACCCAGGTGTTGGTGTTTTGTCGTTCAACTGGTGTCTGTGGGAGAGCCACAGGTGTAGAAACAAACGGGGAAGAAAACACTCAGCTCTGCCCCAACGGTGCTTTCAGTTTTGTCTCTTACACATCCCACCCCCCCGACCACCCCAAACCATGCGTTTTTAACCAGGAACGAGGTCCCGACGTACCAGAGCGGTATTTGGTGTGTAAGTGCTGCTGTCGGGCTCCTGTGCAGGACCGAGGTTTGCAAACTCACTGCTGTTTCAAACTTTACACTTGTAGGTCTGAGAGATATAACACTGCTCCAGGCTGAGAGTGCCTGGGACAAGCTCCCATCCAGAACTCCTGGTATAGGCTGAACAACATCCCTAGGACAAGTAGTACCTCTTTGACCCGGTTCGCACACAGCCTTAGACACAGCTCTTAAATACCAGTTTACCTGTTTTCTTAAGAATGCCTAAAAAGGTGAGTTGTTTTCAAAATTAGTATAAAGTTAAAAGAAACTCAAACTAGCTACAATCTATTGAACTCAAGCACAGCACCGCCAGAAGTTTCACACACACTATTTGGTGTTTCACGTTGGTTTTCCTTTCACTCTTTAAGGCAGTGGTTTCCACAAGGTCAGTTCAGAGAACGTAACAAAGCCTGGTCCATGGCAATTCGTGCTGCAATTCCATTTTTCATCTGGGGGACTCTGCTCCCCAGCCATTAGTGGTTTTGTTCAGGGCTCCAGAGTTCAGAGATCGAGTGGACAGGCTCTGTTCTGGCACAGATACAGCTGGCACGTTTTTCATCAGGACCTCCTTCTCAGTTATGAGGTGGTTCAAATTGGTCTCAGTGTTTTGTTTTGAATTAGCCTGTTATTCAAAGGTCATCAAGTTGGCAGGAACCTGAGAACAAAAATGGAAATGATAGAAGAATTCACTTCAAGTAGTAGCTACTTGCATTCAGCTGTTTCACAGACTCGACACCTGTTCAAATACACATTGTTCTGCCTCCAAAAGAGGGAAGGAGGAATGCAACTACCGAAACATACTTAGAGCTGTAGAAAACCCAGGTATAACTCAAATATTAAAACTGTTTCAGGGGTTACAATTTTATTATTTGGCCACAGAACTTATTAACTTTGATGACATTGAAGATTTGTCAGCAAAAGAACCTTGACGTGACAAATGCACCGAACTACACAAGCCCCAGATAGAGTGTTCCTGGCACACCGAGCAGTGATTGATGTAGGCCCTCTAGTATTTTTGAGATTAATTTAAAAAAAACGAGGCATAAACACTTGCCTGAGCTTTTCCCATAGGAAACCCGAATTGCCTGCTGCAGATATCACTCCCTTTCATGAAGATTAAAGCTGGTTTGCAATACATTAGTTTATATTTCCATTTTTCTCCCCCCATCAGGAATTTGCCTGACAGCAGCATCTCTTGTTTACTCAGGTTATTGAAGAGCCAGCACATTCCTGATGACAGTCAATAAATACCCAGCTGGGTCAGATTTGAAACAAGCATTTCTTGCTTTGCAGCTGATCCTGATGGGTCCCTTCCAACTCTGCATATTCTATGATTCCAGGATTTATCATTTACCTGTGGAATGCTCAACTGGGCTAAAGTTTCACCCTTAAAATCAAAAATACTATCTATTAAAATAGCTCTCAGTATTATCCAGCTGGGTAGGGGTTCCTATTCTACTGAAAACACATTTAAACATCCAATTTTTCACAGGCAGCCACGCTGTTAACAGTGTTAAAAAGTATTGTTAAAACTTATTGAATAACACCTGCCTTCAGGGGGCAGTTTTCAGGCTCTCCTGGAAGTCACCGCTTGTTTGCAACACTTGGCTACTATTTGCCACTATCCCCACACTCTCCAGCCACAGGAACACAATTTCCTCTCCTCTGCACCATCTCAAATACCTCCACAGGAGCTTCTGCAACCCTCCTTACTCCTTAAGATCTCTCTCAGAAGCAGAAATTCAGCGGTGTTTCTGCTCTGGGAGCTCCATAAACAAACGCGCAAAGGGAAAGGGAGAGTTCAGGGACACAAAGTAACTTAAAAAAGGATTTTGCTGATGAAAAAGGCCATTAAGAGTTTATATGGGAACAGCATTTAATAGGGGTTGGAGCAGTCTATCTTCCTTTTTGACTCATGGAAAACGCTACCTTTGCTATCAAAGACTGCAAAATGTACCAAGGACTAAACTACTGTTTATACATTTTAGGAATACATAACAACCAACAGAAATTATGCACCTCCATGACCTGAAAAGAATGGCACTAGAGGAGAGTCACCTGGAATTGATATTGGATGCTACAGTTCACAGCTCCTATGTCACTGTACAAACAGCCTCTTTCAAATGGGCAACACAAAACCACTGCCACTTGGACAGGAATTTTAGAGCGCTCCTTCCATTTCCCCAATTGCTTTAAATGAGCTTCAAGATACCCCCAATCTTCCTTCATTAGCACAGGAGTTTGCAAAGGGACAATTGCAAACTCAGGGTACAATTGCTCCTCACGCAAAGCCCTCCGTGAAGATCCATCAGTTCTGAGCTCCTAAAAGCTCGTTCCACTCCAGCGTCTTTGCTCTCACCTGTTGTCTGTTGCTTTGGCAGGCAGCACTCAGGTGTTTGAACCAGAGCATTGCATTCATTCTGTTCCCAGCTTGAAATTTATACGAATTTCCTAAGTGAGAAAGAGAAAAAAGAAACCTGTTGAAGAAACACCAGCAGTGCTACGCACTTAAATCCTACCCTTAGTCAAATACCTCTAAGTTAAGACAACATGGAAGGATTTAATAACAGAAGGTTCACGTAACTTTACACTTTGCCTGGAATAGGTGCAATTGTTTGACCTAGAGAGGAGAGGCAGCAGCTTCCTGCCTTCCTTCCCAACATTCTAGATTTCAACTAATGCCAGTATCAACTAGGAAAGAACAAAACATTCATCAGAACTGTACAAAAATGTTTGTGCTCACTGCCCTTACTGCAATCTGTTTATAAGACCTTAATTTTTTAATGAAGTGCAAGATATCACTGAAACGCTCTCTGGAAGGCTACACTGGAAAATGTTGGAATATTGCTCCTGAACATCCTGATACATTTCAGACCAGTGTTTTCAGTGCCTGCTGTTACACATTGCTTGCTTAGGTTCAGCAAGGCCATGTGTTACAAAAACTTTTCAGACTGCTGTTGCAGAGTTTAAGCTGACAAGCATTCAGAATTTACATCTCGCATCCGTGGTGCTAAAGCGGATGTTTGGAAATAAAACATACTAGGACTTGAAGCAGACAAAGAAAAAAATAATTTTAAGCTCCTTCATCAGGACTTCTGACAATGCTCTCCCTGCACAGTTCGAAGTGCAATGGAAAAGCAAAATTTTCTTCCGAGTTTAAGCTGAAACGAGGGTGCTGTGCTGGAGTGATGGAAACCCACAAAACAGCCAAGAGCTCTCAGGGCTTTTTTCCTGGTAATAGCACTACATTTGAACACATGGTTTGATTTTTTTTTTTGCATTTCAGAGGACAAGGGACTGGTCAGACACCCAGTATTAGCTGAATCTCTCTTTTTTTATTGTTAGTTACATTTTCACATGTGTGAAAGGGCCTCAGTGTTCTAAATATAGTTTGGAAGAATGGAGAGAAAATACTTCCAATAAAAATCACAACTGGTGTTGTTAAGGGTTTGGAGGGTTCTCAGAACTTAATGAAGACTCTAAGGATTCTCCACTGATTCTTGTTCCCACAGCATTCTAAAGACAAAGGTGACATGTTGGAGAGCAGCTGAAACTGGAGGGATGTAACAGGATTGTTACCTTTCACTTGCTCGTTTAGTGGATTATAAAATGACCTCAGCAAAGCAAATGCTTGTTCTGGGAATTACTGAAATCTTACCCTTCTCGGAATCAGTCAATAAGAAGAGATCTGGGTGCTCAGGGTCATCTGCCATCATCACCATCCAGCCCACCACGGACACGTTCTTGCTCGGCGTGGATTTGAACTGCAGACAGAGCCAGAGATGTAAAACTCAATTAAACCAGGAGGCTTCAGCCAGTTCCTCTCAGTGCCACTGCCAAAGACTGAGTAACTTCAAATGAAGCACAGCACTTCATATAGGTAATTAAAAACACTCACATGAAGTTCGTGACAACAGAACTTCTCACAATTCATGATATTGAAAACAAATTAAAAGGAATATCAGAACCTGCAAACACTTGTCAGACGTCTAAACTGCACTGCATGGAGACAATTCCTCACCACATCACTGCACATTTGAATGTACAACGTAATTCAAAAGAAGGGTATTAATAAATGCAAAGCTAATCCCTCCACTGTTAACCGACAGAAGAATTGAAGTCGTCTGTGCCGTAACTATTCAAAATTAACACAGTATAATAGTCTGTAATTACACGTAACATGAGCCCTGGGGACAAGATAACACAACTGTGTAATTACATATTATGACACGATGAAGAAAATGGATCAAATGAAGATGCAGATTCAATAAACCAGTGCCCAGAACACCACATGCTCATTTATCAACAAGATGTTCAAAATGCTGGGGCTCCCCCTCTTCCAAGCGTTACTCGCACGCTGACAGATAACAATACCTGTCTCTGCTACACTAGTCTCTCTCTTCACAGCTCCTTCATCCCACTGTTTTTCATTCACCTGGTCAGTATTATTTTCTACTTCTCAGGCTTTCTGAGTTCCAAGCTCTTCTCACCCATTAAATCCAACTTATTTCCAAACCACAAGCTTCCTTCTCCCTGGTCTCCTTGTTTATCTCTCAGTAGCTCCTCTCCTCACATGCTCAGGCAGTCCCACCCACTCCCCAGTCCCAAATTCGTTCCATTCTCTCATGTCTTTAGCTGCCAGGTCTCCTCTTCTTGCATTCATGGGTCCAACAGAGACTTTTCCCATCAATCCCAGCTCTCCCACCCTCTGCAGTGCTTTCCCTCACTCCTTTGCACAGAAGATCCAACTCTGCTCTGTCCTTGTCCTCATCAGCCGTGTTTTCCTCCTGCCTTGTGGATTCCCATTCCAACCTCTTTATTAGCACAGTAATTTTGATCTCTTTTTAATTACATTATTAGAAAACATAAAACATCCTTGAGACTGTTTTAGCTTTAAGCCATTAAAACTAACCTGTAGTTCTAAAATACTTTTATTCTTCATTTTAATGCCACGTGGCTGATGCACAGCATTAAGCATCAGGTTACTTCTGTTTCATTTTAGAAATATTGCTTTAATATTACAAAGATAGAACTCTGGTTCCCCCAAAGAAAGTATTACTGCTAATACGTCTGAGGGTGTCACGAGCCAAGTAAGAGACTGTAAGAATATTCTCTGCATGAGAATACAACAACTTTATAAATAAAGTTCCACTGCAAGTTCAGTGTCAGTTATTCTAATCTGTGCTGTAGATTAACTGAAGACCTGGAATGTCAAAGAATCATCACAGAATCCCAGAGTGGTCTGGGTTGGAAGGAACCTTAAAGATCATCATGTTCCAGCCCCTGCCATGGGCAGGGACACCTTCCACCAGCCCGGGTTGCTCCAAGCCCCGTCCAACCTGGCCTTGGACACTTCC
>JAWMRA010000005.1:27425179-27656366 GCA_035584735.1 Pseudotriccus pelzelni | reverse complement strand
CTTGGACACTTCCAGGGATGGGGCAGCCACAGCTTCTCTGGGCAACCTGTGCCAGGGCCTCTCCACCCTCACAGGGAGGAATTCCTTCCTAACATCCAATCTAGACCTGCCCTCTGTCAGTTTGAAGCCACTGTCCACAGAAATTTATCTGTCTGGGTCTTGCAAAACCAGCTGCATTTTAAACCTCAGTTTAAAATCCATCACAACTTGAACAAATGTCAGACTGGCACTTGAAAGAAAAAGCATTTTAACCAAGTTCAAAATAGTTTAAGAGTCCAGTCTCTCTCCATATGTATACTAAAGTTAAGTAAGTCACTGTCTTTGGGGGGTGGACACATGTGGTAACGCCTCAGATCGGAGGAAGTAAATTATAAAGCTCTATCAGACAACATTTCATTACTGTGAGGGCTGGATAACATAACTCCTTTCCAAAGAGAAACTACAATTTCTTTGAAGAGTCAGTAAGTAATGTCAGTCTGTAATGAAAAACATTACAGTACTTTATCTGAGAGAGGGAATAAAGACAAGGAAATGGAATAGAACAAGGATGTAACTCATGACTTCTTAAGAAAGCATATATTCAGAACTTGCTAATGGGCCTGCTGATGACATTGCCTAAAAAAAAGATGACACAGCCTACACTTTAAAGGGACCCGCAAATTACAAACTTTTAAGCAGTTCTAAAGCATTAGCAAGTCCTTTTCAGAGATGGAAATTTGAGTCACAAAGCAGTTTTAATAGGTTACAGATCAACAAGGAACCTTTTGAACGGCGCTCCTTTCTAGAGTTCCATGAAAACGGCACATCTGGGCTTTCCTATCTTAGTTATACAACCCAACAGGTATCCAAGATGTGGCACTGCCATGCAATTCCAAACTGCTGCAGCTCCTTGCTTTTTCATGTCGTTCAAAACAATTAGTTAATCGTGGTACTTCTCCAAAAGGCAAAAAAGCTCCGCGCAAGGGGAGCGTTTCCTGCCAGCATCAGTCCGTCATCGCCCGTAACACGTGTCAGCTTTCCGTCCCTGAGCACGGCTGGGTCCGTGCTCCATGTTTACACAGTCCCCCAGGGCAGCTCCTTCTCCACTGATGCACAACAGAGCCTTGCTAACAGCAAGCCTGCTTTGTTAACAGGGAGGGAATGAAAGCTTCATTGTAATTTAATGTTCCTGCTTCTTATTTGCTTTTTTGTAATATAGGCCACTGGAATGACTCTTATGATACACATGGAAAACTGCACAGCTCTGGCACCAGGCAACTGCATGACTGAGTGTTGTTGCTGTTGTTCTGAGCTCAAAGGCGTTTAGACATCAATGCCTGAATCAAAAACTGAATCAATCTGTGATCAGACTTTTCATTCCAACCTTTTAGCACCTACAGATCTCCCCCCGCACATCTCCTGTTGAGATTTTACAGCTTTCTAATATCCAGATCATCCCAAATATCCTTCTTAGAATGACAGAATTTTTCTTTGGGGTATTTTAGTGAAAGTGCCCGAGCTACAACTACCACATTTTCTAGACTGTTAATAAATGGATCTAATTCTGATTATAACATGCAATGGAAGGCTTGGAACAAACAAAAGTTCGTGCTCAAGCGTGAAGCCTCCAAAAGTCTCAGTTTCCTTTCCAAGTACCTACAAACACGGAAAAATCTCTCATGCACGCTATGTCATCACAGCAATTGGCAAGATTCTCCAGTCCAATCACTTTCAACAGACATTTTACGGGTGTATTCACATTTTTCAGGGTGAACGCTCATTTTAAGACTAAGTTCAAGTGGCTGTTCCTTTTCTAAAGGTGCATGGGTGCTACAGTTCTGTCACAGAAGCTTTTTCGTGGGTACCATTCCAGCACAGGAGATAAAACCTTAAGCACTGTACACTCCTGTCAGACTGTGCTGTACCACATCTCTGTGCTCATTATAAACACGCTGATTATACACAATTCTCCGTTACTGCAGCAATCACTGAGAGCTGCTCACTGTTCAAAAATCAAGGCTCATTATATGTCGAAGCCTTTCTTAGGAGATACAGCACGAGAACGTTTGTCACACGCAGGTATTACAGCATCTCTTCCTCTCAAGCAGATTCACATCTGGAACACACACACAACACTGGATGCACTCCTTGGTGTTTGACCACAGGCATGAGAAGAAGAGCTGGCTTGCCCGTGTCCCAAAGGGAGGGATTTCTTGCTCTTTCTGCTGAATTACACAGGGATTTTAATGATGTAATTTTCCAAAGAGGTTGGCTATTATAAGCCTGGAAGAGCTCTCTGACTGTTGGCCCATTCCAAGCGCTCAGCCTGAGCTGCCTGGAGCAATTGCAGCAGCAGAATGGTCAGAAGCATGCCTGTAATCAAGACACGTTCACCATGAGAGCTCCAGCCAGGAAACTTTATATAGCAGACTGACTTTTGCTGCCAGAGTTCCTTTCCATGTCACAGAGGCCTTGAGAAAGGAAGCAGAGAAGACAGTTGTTTAAATGGCTCCAGAAGATGCTTGGAATATTTTGCTGAGGTAAATCTCCAATGTATCAATCTTTGAAAAAGAAGCCTGATTCCAAGTAGTGAAAAAAGACCAATCAAAGCCTAGATCTAACCTTGAATCTCCTTATTTTGCAGAGCAAACCTCTTAGGAATATCACTAGATAGTATCTGGAGGATATACTCATGCTCCAGCTATCTATGGATGACTGACCATCTGCAGTTCATTCTCTCCTGATTAACTTTCTTTCTGAAACTGCAAGCACAAACTCCAGAACAAAAGCTGAGGCTCTGCACAATAACCCTGCAGTGAAACAGATGGAAATTTATGCCATGGAGAGTCAGGCTCAAAGTACAACACAGGTAGAGCAGTGGGACAAGTCACATTATTAGGCTGTTTAATAAACTGGAGCCTCTCCCCCTAATCCCTCAAGCTCAGGCTCCTACAGCAGTTTCCAGGTTATTTTCCACCTTAATTTCAGCATGAAGATCATACTTTGTGCTATAATAACCTCTGAAGCAAAGGTTCACCGTGAGCACTCACTGGGAACTATTTGCCCAAATAAAAGACAACCCAAACCACAGCTAATAATTACTACAATATTTTCACCTTGACTGCACCCGGGAAACCGGAGCAGAGGCTGAGAATTCACAGCGGGCTCTGCATTCACAAAACAGAACCAAGTATGCTCACTGCCCTAAAAAGCTCAAAGCAAGACACGAGCTGTGCACAGCCAAATCCAAGGCTGTGCTGGATAGTTCAGTCCAACCTCACCGAGCCAACTATTAAATAAAAATTAATCTGCTCCAGCAGGCACTGCTTTTCACTACCACTCCTGCTCCTCCCTTTCCTGGGAATTGCCTTGCTCAAACTCCACTCAGTATTTGCAAGCCACGAGGCTGGCAGGCTCCTGGTGGGAAATCCTGCCAGCATCCTGGACTCAAATGCCTCCTTCTCCTCTATCTGCAAACTCCCTTAACTGCTCTGCTGGATCATCCCTGGACAGAGAAAGGTGAGAACACCAGGATGTGAGGCAGATTTTGGCTTCTTGGGCAGCAGCCTCTGCTCATAAGCAGTTTAGTTGTTGTGGGTACCACAACACATCAGTGACTTGGGGAATATTAAAAGTCAATTCAAGAGGTTCAGCAAATAATTTCTCAAGGAGCACTCTAAATGGCTGTGACTGCATTTTGAGCCAAAGTAAAGGCTTCTGCAGGAACAGAGACTCAGGAGCATCAGGTACCAGACTTTTCACCTTTCTCCTTCATTTACTTCTGTCTGAAAAAAAGGTGGGACCATTTAAAAGATTAAAATTGGTTATTCTGAAGGAAACGTGTAAGCCAATGGACCACAACAAAAATTCAGTAGACTTAATTTCCAAACACTATAACTACCCACTGTGCAATTTTTCCAAGTTCTCTAAACCTGCTTGTTATTTAGATTGTTTTAAAATGTTAATACAGAACAGTGGAAAAAGAAGCTTCTGAATGAACAGATACAAGTCTGGTAAAGTCCTCCATAACTTTGAGGTGGACAGGGGACCAGAGGGACTTACAAATGCATATGTTATTCTTAAAAGAAAACAAGATGCAATTTTGGCACAAAGCCTGAAGGAATCACAGCAGTAACAGGAACACAAAGTCTGACATTACCAAAAATCTCTTTTCCATTTCTCGGTGTTTCCAGAAAAAACAAGCAACTAACTGTGAGTGACACAAAGCCAGCACAAGTTCCCTCTTGGTACTTTTTCTTTAATACTTGGCATTTCTGCTCACAAGAGCTTACAGAGTCTGCTCTTTCCAGCTACCTTTGCTTTTAATGAGGCTGAATCCTTCCATCAAGTTTGCACTGGAACCAGAGAGAAATACATCCAAACAGTTCTCCCAGGACAGTCAGGGGACAGGATGCCTGGCTAACAGCCCCTTAGCCTGGGCTAGTATTGTCTTAATTAGCAAGACAAATTAAGTAGGATCAGTTTTGATCTCACCCAAGCAAAGCTAGTGGGGGTGGATGGCAAAGGAACCATGAAAATATTTCTACAAGTAATTAGCTATTACTAAACTACTCTGAGTATTAGAATACTGTTTCCTAATGAATTTGCAATAAAAGTGGAAATTAATAAATTTTTTAATTTTTTTTTAAAAAGATTAAGATAACATTACACACCAACTTTCCACGCAGCAACTTCAACTACCCAGGAGCCTACTAAGCAGAAATCTTAACCTTCAAATCTGAATATAAAAAGGTTGGGATAAGAAAGCAGCATTTTGTACCAAAAAAAGAAATAAAGTTCCTTTCACAAGGATTCCATAAGCACATCTCAGTCTGCAAAACTACATTAGCTTTACGCAAAGCAAATGTTTTTCAGTGACAGTTGTCATAAATTAACCTAAAACACAGGCTAAGTAAAGTAAGTTAAGATTCTGAGGCGTGAACGAACTCAGAAAAAGATTCAAGAAACTCAGATTTTATCCAGCTTCTTAACAAAAACATTATAATTAACCAGGAGCATTAAACAGGAACTATGCACATCATAACACCCCTGGGACAGGTACAGAAAATCCTCTTACTCCTTCCCCACAGGATTAAAGTATTTTTAGCTTCTTTCCAATAAAGCTGCAGCGAGTAAAAGGAATGCCAGCATCATTCAGCTCTCTGCTGAACAGATGAAGTGTTTTGTGCTAATGGAATACATGATTATTACAGAAAAAGAGAATAGTGCCGTTCTACCACATGAAATCAGCCCATGTTTAATGCTGTATGCTGGGACTTCCCGGCCTTTCCTCATCGGTGCTCGGCTGGATTTCAAGTTGCTGCAACACTCAGATCATCCAAAGAGGATTTCTACCTTAGAGAAGGGGACTGACCCAAGGACACAGTTCCCTTCCTTACAGACCAACAAACCCAAAAAGACACATGGCAGATGCAAAGCAGATGTTCTCGGTGTAGCACATAAATGTAAATGATGTTTCCCTCAGGTACATCCATATGAGGTGACCGACTGACTGGGAGACAGGACGGTGCTGACCAGAAATCAGGCGAGGCCTGAACTACTCTCCGTGTTTACATCAGGAAATCCCATTTTAATTTTGGCAGATGACACTGGAATAGGCCTGGTTTACTTACATGTTTTCTCTCTGTGGCCTTCAGGGATTTTGCAGCGTAGTAGAAGAGTTGGGTTCCACACAGCGCTACCCAGTATTTCGTCCAAGATGCTACCTGGGGAGAAAAGAGGGGAAAAAACCCAAGTGCAACGGGTAAGTGAAACGGTTCATAGCACTGAGCTGTAAAACAGGAGGCATCACATCATCCTGCAAGAACATGACAGCACTGACTGCCAAGCCAAGCCATCAGCCACGTCTCCAAAGCTGCTGATTGTTATTCGTGCAGGCCTGTGGATGCAGGAGAAATCCAGAGAGCAGAGAGAACACGTGCCTTTCTCCTCACTAATCTGGGAAAAATGTTCTGCACCTCACTCTGTGCTTCCTGCAACCCCTACTACTGAACACTTCATTGGGTCAGAGTAAAGCTGTCCGTTTTCTTTTCCACTTTGGGTACTGCCATAAGGTATTCTCATGAATATGCATTTTGATTTATAATTCATAATCAAGCGTCTGCAGAGCAAATGCTAACGGTTATTACCAACTGATAAACTGTTAGGATTTACCTGCTGTTAAGGAAGACAAAACACAACCCTCTCCTTTAAAGGCATCAGTAATTGCAGAAAATTTTATGTAGCATTTCCTTCTCTCCTATTCCTTAGATTATGGTTATAGCTTTATAAACTGAACAAATGTACCGAACAGAGGAATGAAAACTCTGGCAGCAACCCTAAATCTTAACCAGCAAGGCAGGGGAGACCTCAGACACCTGAATTAGTTGCCCAATGACCATTTTACTGTATTTATAACTGGGCAAAGGAAGAAGGTGGGAAAATTAATTAAAAAAAAGTATCTTACTGTAGGTTTTTTGCCTTCTTTCAACAAAGTCTTCCTCCTGAGAACACCTTGAATAGTAACTGCTCCTGGATACAAATGAACAGCCAAATCTTCAGATTCTAGGGAGCTGAAAGGAGCATGTGAAGATTTGTGTGAAAAAATATTTCTCCTAAAGTAGTTTTCCAACCATTACCAAAAACTAATGCAAATACCTTTACTGTAATTTAGAAATGTCATGGGTTTATTTATTTATTGGACTTCATTGTGGAAAGAGACTTTGGCTGTCACAAGGAATTGCTGTTGTGGAATTTACACTCGCAAGCAAAAAAGTGATCAGGAAAATTAATTAGCCAAGCAGGTAATTAAATCCTTAATTAAAAAAAAATTAAAACTCAAAACACAACTGAAAGACAAGAACAATTAATCTCAAAAAGCAAACGCCTGAAGTGCATTTGTACAGTTGCTGTACGTGTTAAACCTCTCCTTCGGCCCTCGCAGGAAAGATTTGAGTAGTTTTTGGTTAGAAACACTGGGATCATTAGCACACCAAAACCAAAGCACAGCTCAAACATGCACAGTCTTGAAAATCTCTGAAAGCAGGAGGAGTGGGCAGAAGCAGGAATAAAGAGCAGAAACCCAAACCGCAGCTTTAAGGCTTTAATGTAAGTGGTGCTCTAATTGCCTGCCCTACGCAGGATCTGAGAGCAACGGGGCTGAAACAAATGCCAGGTACAGCACTGTGAAAAGAAAACTCAGCTTGATTAAAATTACAAAGCTGACTGGCTCAAAACCCATTTTCCATCAGAGAAAAGTCACACAAGGAATCATTTCAGCAAATGTCAATCAGAGCGTGTGGCTGAAGTGCTGGGCCCAGCAGCTTTCCAGAAAAGCCAAGAGATTGAACAGCACCCAGAAAGCATTTCCAAGTAAGTCAGGATTTGCTGTTTCATCCATCCTAACGTTCAGGAATGTCCAAAGTAAGCTGGAAATCTAGCAAACCTTTTCCCTGCAGCAGCTACTGAGGATGATGACATGGAGACAATTTTGGACACTGACAGCTGTGAACATGAGTTAACTCAGCGAGACAACGCTCGGCTCTCGATGTGACAAAGGTTTCACAGTTAATGGACATCTCTTTCCCAACTACAGTGACACACAGCTGGAGGCAGGATCTGCAGTTTAATTTGTCTGAATAATCAGTTATGTTACTCTGTCAGCTTGCAAATAATACTATACATAATAAATTGGGGGCAATTTGAATGTGTTACTCTCTGATTTCAGTGAAGAGGAGCAAAGAAATTCAGTGCAGAACTGCCAGCAAAGAAAACACGTGGAATGCCATCCATTAGCACCAGAAGCAGCTTCACTGTCCCTGTGGGAACTCCCAGCACTCCTCCACAGTGGCAGGCAGTGCAAAAGCTACCCTGACCAAACGTCTTTAAGCCTTGATAGAAAGATCCCACGGTTCGGAATTTGGATTTGCAGACCAGAATGAACAAAAGTCCTTATGGTGATACAGAGTAAAGGCATAGGAAAGTATTTAAGTCTGAAGAAAAAGGTCTCTACCTTTTATTTTGACATGTAAGTTAGAAAGATAACATCAGGAAACACCCACTTAATTATGAAACCAAACCAAATCACCAACACCAGAGGGAAGGTTGGACACCTCTGTGTGCAGTGGGATTGTACCTGCTGGCCTTCATGTGGCCTCGATGGCCATTTCGTGACACTCTTGTCCCCGGACCGAGAGAATGGTACAACCTGTTCCTGTTGGATTCCATTATAAATTGTATGTATTACATATACTTTCATCCACACAAACAGCACGACTGCTAAAACAGCACAGAACTACTTTTGTGTGCATATCACAAAGCCACTTCTTCCACACCAGAAACAGAGGGTAATTTCATTCAGAAAAACGCATGCAGAGGTAGATACCATGGGTTTTGATTTCATCAGATGTTCTCTTTGTCAGAACTCATAACACTGAAGTGTTTTATTGGCACTGAAGAATAATATATTTTGAGAGCAAAGTCTGCATTTAGTTGTTAGATTAAATCAATGTAAAAGAACCACACTAATAAAACTTGTCTTTAAATCTGACTTTAGATGTTACCAGAAAAAATGGTTTCAATTTCTAGGAGTATGCACACACACAAGCTGCGTAGAAAGTAGCCATTAATAACAGTGGATTTATCCCAGTTTTGCCAGAGCTGTTAATTCCAGACAACTAATGCCTCTCCCTCATTTAAAGATTCTCATAAAGAATGGAAACCCACTGTACAGACCAAAACTAGAGAGACACCCTCTCCAGTGATCTTAAATTTTAACACTTGCATGTCAATGTATTAAATTCCAAAATGTGCTTCAGCATCTTATAAACGAAGAAACAGACTCCAGGCTGTTACATATCTCTAGGAATTCCACACACGGTGTTTGGAATGCCTGTAAGGAATCCCATCCCTTTCCCTGGAATCAGGCAAGAGAACTCACCCTGAAACACATGCAGGGTGTTCTCCAAGAGCTCTCTCAGGAAGGAGGAAAGTCTGGAAGGCAAGTGGAATTTGGAGGAGGAACCCTCTGACTTAACTGTTTCACGTGGAGTAAACCTTCTCACTGGGGGAGTCTGGGCCTGTCTGCTCCCATCAGGACAGGGAAGAAAACCCTCTGCTTTGCCTCAGGAGCCCCCACGGCAGTTCTGAAAAGTGCTACCACGCGTTTCAACCTGACTAAAGCTTTTAAGTTTCTTATGCTAAAAGCGCTCACCTCACCATTTTGTCTAAGGGCTTTTCCGCGTAACTTTTTATCTTTGAGAAATTACTCGAATGATTTCACAAGGCAGCAGGAAAGGAACAGAAAGAAAACCTTTTGAATGTTTGATGTGCCCTGTGAGGCAGCCCCCAAGTCTGAGATTCCCTTTCTGACCCCGTTTTCTTTCTATGCTCGTGTGGAACGTTCCCATTGATTACCTAATGGAATCATAAGGGCTTTTCCTCAGGGATGTATCCATATTTATAGCATGAAACATCCAAGAGTTCACCTTTGGCACAGAGAGATTTTCAAGGGCTTCTTCCAAAATTAGCACGGAACTTGAACTGCTTCAGTGATTTCAAGCAGAGTGTAAGGTTTGTGGTAACAGTGGTACCGACTATAAAGTTCTTTGACCAAAAATTCCTACGAAAAATGTCAAAGCACGGTAGGAAAAGTCATCCATGGCAATTCAGCGTTACCTGAAACTGCACTACAGAAGCAAAAGATAATTTATTGTGCATCTTGCTCAGCTGTGGGAAGGTGAGCATTCCACCTTTTTCTGTATTAAAACTACAGCTGGTGGTTTTTTCCCACATTCTCAAACACATCACGGAAAAGGGCTTACACAGTCAGTGTCACCTGGGCCTCTGGAGGTGTTGGATAAGGAGCAACATGTTAATTCTGGACCACAAAGGCATTAGCCAGGGGCACTTGTGTGTTTTCCTGTGTAACACAGGGGGGAGGAACAGTGAAGTGAAAAGCAGAGGCAAAAGAGGTGACGGTGTCAGTGACAAGAGAGGGATCACAGAGGGATGAAGTGTCTCAGGGAAAGTGAAAATAAAAACCAGATGGGTCACATGAACAGCAGACACGAGATATCCACATACATAAAAATGCTTTGGGGTCTAAGGGTTCTCTGGCCCAGCTACTTAAAGAACGCGTGCAATGAGTAAACACCCAATTAGACAAAAGTCCTGTTAATTACTAATGAGCAAAAGGTACTTCTCTGCTGCTTTAACAGATCCTGTGAACTTACTACAGTTTTTTAATGTTCTTACATACAGAAGACCTCTAGATCACTGAAATAAAGCACCATTTTGAGGACTGGGTGAGAGACTGTAGGCAGCAATATGAATAGAGAAACACAGGGTTTTCTTACCTTTCAAATGCAGGCCAGGATGTCTCTTCACTGAGTTCAGAACCATCACTGCTTCCTGGAACAAGATAAGAACAAATGAAACTATTTCATCATCTACAATTGATCCATTTCAACGATGTCTCTCAGCACAATATTTAAGATTACATTTGTAAAAACACTTCAAGGAAAATACTTTGTAATTTGCTTCTGGAATTTCACATGAACTGAGGCAGAGATTCAAAGGGACAAGGTCTAGGTACACATTAAGAAACATTGAAGAAAAAGAGCATTAGTAGGTGGGAAAGGCATTTACAAAATTTAAAGACCACCAAAAATGAAGATTTGTCTGATTAAGACAGCAAGAATTTAAAAAGAAGGGTCACTTACTGAAATAATTCCTTATGAAGTCATACATGGTCATAAGTGCAAATTCATTGCTGAGTCTCCAATACATGATTTGAGAACCCTTAAACAACTTTTTAAAGCTATCAGATCACAACAGCATTACTTCCTTTTGTGCTTTGTAAACTAATCCAATGTTACCACAAGTAATTTATTTTCAACGCTGACAGTAGGGGAAAATCACAAAATCCAGTATCTAATGCATCCATCTTGGCATGCCCGCAAACGACACTGTAATTTATAATTATAGTAAATCCCATTAGCCTGAAAAAGACTATTTCAGTGCAGATACAAGGTGGGTGTTATCTGTAATGTTGTTAAAAGTCAGTAAATACATAAAAATACTGTTAACAGGATTCAGTAGCTTCCATCACTAACTATACTATGCACAACGTTCAAGGAAGGATTTACTCAGTTATTCTCAGACAAACCAGAAAGCAAACCAATTAAAAAAAAGGCTAAATCAATGCACCTTACTTAAGGGTTCTCCCAGAGAAACAGCAGCTGAAAATGGGAACAAATTCCCAATAACTTTACACAGAAAATCAGCAAGGGAAAGTGGTGCCCTGAAGGATAACGTGTACAAAGTAAGTCTGGATATTCACTGAGTAAACACAGAGTAAACATGGGGGTAATAAAGACTCACACACAGCAGGAGCAATTCCAGCCAAGAGCCACGAAAATCTCAGCGTGGGCTGAAGTTTTCTCTGTGCAAAATCCAAGAGAAAAGATGTGCCTTTATCTGCCAACTCAACGGAGATGCCTCTTTTGCAAACATCAGCTCAACATCCTCATATTAACATCACCTCTAAGGGATGGTGGATAACTGGGTGCCAGCTTGTTCCGAATCTTTCCTCAAAGCAAAGTCCTAACACCAACATGACAGTAAAAGAGATTTGTATAATGGAAGAAGCTAAGAGACAAAAAGTGATGCTGCAGAGGAGCTGCCGACTCCTAAGCTGGGAATAAGGGGCTGCAAGAGGGAAAAATCTTCAAAACCCAGTGATTTATTTCACCCTAATAAAACCACAGCTGCCTTCTCTGTCAGGCAACATACAAAGTCTCTTCAAAGAAATAACTAACATGGTCTGGGGATGAAGAGACAGAACGAGAGGTAACAACTCAGAGGCAACTTGAGGGAGATATTTAGGGTAAGACCTCCCAGCTGACTGCCTTGTAGCAGAATCTCTTCCAGTAAGATTTTCAAGCGCTGAAATCCTTTCAGCAGGTGGAGCGACAGTTAGGAAGGCAGGTTTCAAACTCGCATATGACAGAAGTTTTCCTTGCATGGAATTGAGATTTTCTTTGTGGCTACCTGGAGCAACCTGTCCTTGCAAAACGGTGCAGCAATTCCTGTCCAGTCATTCATCCAGCACTGAAGGTATTAGGGACACTTAGAATCTTATTTATTTCTTTGTTACTGCTTAGATTTAGCTTTGTACTAACAAGAAGTGCAACTTTAATATGACTTTAATATGAGCTGCGCTTCATTGAGGCCCATGTGATAGAAATCCACACAACTAAATCCCAGTAATAAGACTGCATTATGAAGTAATTCTTTATATGTAAAGTAGGCTGATACATTAAAATTCTACCTGAAATGACAGTTCGATGGCAACCGTATTAGCTTTGCTAATACAGTTGTAATTCAATTGCTGCACTAAGCACACTACAGAAAGATTTAAAAGCTAGTGCTGCTTTCTAAAAATGCCAAGCAATTTTAGAGGCAGAGCTGAAATGTCATCTGTCAGAAAGTGACAACCCTTGCTACAGTATCAGTACACTTAGAAAACTTGAATGAATTTGGGGGCTTTGTAAACAAAAAGTTTCACTTCGAAAGTTTAATCTCCACAGAAATTGCCGATCACACTACTAAGAACAGAGTCAATTTGTAAGAAACTTGGGCCAAACGACACAGCTACTGATTTAATGTTTATATTGATGCCTACACAGGTTGGAAAAAGTTGTAACAAAAACCTGGAAAAGACTGAATTTTAGCACTTGTCTATCCCTCTAACATCCACATAGAGTACCTCCAGGTTCTAAAAAACTACAGGAGGTATTTTGCAAATCAAAAGTTCTGATCCTAAAAAAAAAACAACACCTCTTTCCTGAAAAGCAAAAAAGAATATACATTACACCCTCCTTCCAAAACAAAACAGAAGTAAAAGGGACTGGTTTTAACTTAATAAAAGTTAGATGTCTAGCCAAGTTCTGTTTAAACATTAAGTGCGCTATTTGACAGTCACCTCAGCTGGAAATATTTCATTCATTCAGTACTCTAAAAATATATCACCTTCTTAAATTCTTCCCAAGTATGTACTCAATATTTGAGTTTTTCCAACAGCCTCGAGCAAGTCTTCAGGTTAAGCTTCATAACAAACCCTAGATAGTGCAAGTCCTTTCTACTAATGTTCTAAACACGTTTTGGCTTCATGTAAGAAGCCACTTAACACCGGCCACTATCTTCCTGGTTTTCCTCATTGCTAATAAAATTAAATAACTCTTCTGCAGGATTGAAAAAAAAAAAAAGAAAATATCTGGGTTGTCTTTACCTTTACTCCTTAACGTGAAGGTTTTTTCCTAGTTTAGGAATAACAGCCCAATTGGCAAAATGGGTTTTTTCTGCTGACTGTGCTGGTGATTATCAGAGATCGTTTATGGAGCTGCAGCACAGCAGCTCGGTTCAGAAGTGAATTTCCTGTTCACATTTGGAGATGGGCAATGTCTGTGCTGCAGCCACACAGACAGCCTGAGGTTCCCAGTTACGGGACAGGGAATGCCTAAACCATTCCACACCCCTTCCCCCGGTCACGGCATCCCCTCACTGCCCCAAGCCCGGGGATATTGAACACTTAACACAGGGTTCCTTCATCCAGAACTCAGTCCCCAAAGTCAAACAGGTGTTAGTATAAACAAACCAACCCCAAAGAGTTTAAAAAGTATTCAGACTAAAAATTCTTTCCCCTTCCCAAATCTGTCATCGACACCCTCTTGGCTCCAGTCACACCGTGTTTCCAGGGCTGGTGACTGCCCTGATAGAGCTTGAAATTCTAATGTCAAAACACAAAAAAATTGGTCAGGAGGCCTGAACGTCGATGGCTGTAGCACAACCCAGCCCAGCTGACACCACGGAGGCAGGCTCCGTGCCCTCAAAGTTCTGTTCTGCGCTGTTGGGTTCGTGACCACCCTGAAAATCCTCATACACAGTTCGTTACCATTTAACTGCTGTAAGGTTGAATAGCTCAGCTCTGGCTCTCCAGTTAACCAAAGAAGGATGGTGGGAAGACTCAAGCTGCATCATGCCAGAGAATCACAGAAACCTTTAATGCCGTCACTGGTAACGATGTGGAAAACTAACAAAAGCAAATAACCAAATGGATAAAGATGGAGCAGAAACAGGGGTTGTACAACTGCATTAACTGCAACACACCCAGAGCACAGGCTTTGGACCAAACAACACTAATAAGGACTGGGGAAGAGCTGGGCTGCTAGAATATGGCCCTCTCCTCCTCTCAACTCCTGGCACCCACATGGGCATTTTTAACCTCTAATATTATACAGCTTTTTCATTTACCTTATCAATAATGAAGTAATTCACAACAGCAAACCAGGGTATCCGCATTCAGGGATATCTAAAGGAAACATATTTCTGCTTCCTGAAACCCGACCCAAACACCTTGATCTGATGACTCGGAGTCCTAAACACCCGAACAGCAAACTTCAGGGTGAGGAATCCAACACACACTGTGCAGAGGACTCCCCTACCTGTGCAGGCTGCCAAAACCCCTGAAAGGAAATGCACATACCGTATACCCACACCTATACTTCGTTTATTTAAAGAGAAATATAATCCCTTGTAGAATTCAACAGCTTGGAGGTGGTGATTTAAAAGAGGGATTCATTAAAATGCTGATACTCTCTTATGCATTTCCTTAGTTTTTCCACAGCTTTCATCCATATCACTGTAGATTCGGACAAACAAGTGGAAAAAGAAATAAACAGTTTGAGAAAGAAAACACTCCAAAGTTAGAATGGAATTTGCCTCCAACACTGCTACAAACACAACCCATACCTTGTCCCTTTGAATTTTTAAACACCTGAAGTTACATTCTCAGTTTCAGCAGAGTATTTCTGTGTTGACACGTGTTTTTAAGCAGTAAACATGAGAGTGCACTCTTAAAAAGAAAATAACCTCCTCAGCAAAATGACTTTGCATCCTGTAGGTTTGGTGCTGTAAGAGGAAAAAAGCCACACAGAAGCAATATATAAAAAGAGGGGCCTGTTTTACACTGTCCCTTTACTACAGAATTATCTGAACAATTAGCCATTGTAAACAAACTCAGCTTGAGAAAAGAAATTCAGTAAAGTAGCAAAGCTGAACTGTAAGAAATGGTGGAAATCCAAAGCTTCTGAAAATATTAATGACACAACCTTATTCCTGCACAGATCCTTAAGAGCACCCTTAAGCAATACAGAAATACTTTCAAAGTATAAGAAAATGGGGAAGTAGTAGAAAGTCGTATATTCTTAGGAAAAATATCTTATGAAGTAAAATTCGTGCTGTTTCTGAACGGAACCGCGATCTAATAAAAGCATCTGAATTTATCCTCCTTTTAGGTGAGGAGATGACAGCAGGCAAATACAGGCAGAAGAACAGCTGTAAGGAGTGCGCAGGTGGTTCCTCGGACCCAGCCAAGAGCAATGCTTAGACCTCAGAAGGGAAAGAGTGTACACAGTGACCTCATCAAACACAGTGACCTCACCAAAACACACAAAGTGACCTCATCAAACACAGCCACCGCAGAACAAAGACACCTTGCAGCTTCAGGGCCTGCTGATAGCAAGGAGTGGGGATTCTCAACAACCTCTCATTGCAAAGTAAAAGCACCTGTCCCAGTTTACTGAAAGCAGATGTTCTGGATTGTCTGCACAGAACAGACATTTTCAGCACTATTCTGTCCGTGTCTTCATGTGTTGTCTCTCAAAAGTCTGTTTGCAATCAACAGAAATGCAGTGGGGTTTTAAGGACTCAAGTCACAGAACCTCTTTTTAGCCACCCACGTAAGAATGAGGTTAATCATAATCTTGGAGATCATAATTCTCTCTGTGATTATAAAGAGCTCCAATTATCACCAGCTCAAAAGTAATTGTCTAAATTATGAACATCTAAAGCCTACAAGAGATTATTTCCTCTTGTTACATTCCTGAACTCAAGAGGACGTTTCCCATCTGATACTGTATAAAGGACTGGACTTTTAATTAGGGTAGCCCTGGCACTGCTGGAAAAAGATTTGTCACTTCTGTTCAGCTAACAAGCACCTGTGTTATAAAGGAAGAACCAACAGAACCGGATGCACATCTCCCTCACCCCAGCACAATACACAACCCTCAGCTGTGGAACACAGTCCTGTGGCTTCAGGAACAAGAGCTGTTTTGACCCAAGCACAAGACATTAACATAAAAAATATTAAAGATATAGCCCCTTTTGAGTTCCACGTTTTTTTACAGAACGAGTTAAAAGCGCACAATCATCCTCCAATACCTGACATGAAAAAAAGAATCTGATAAAGGTCTCTGACCGTGGCTGTCATGGCTCAGATTGGCCTGTTTGCAGCAAATCCCCTGCCTGGCTTACTTTCTGCTCTGCTGCTGCTTTAAGAATCATTCACTGCAATGAAAAACACCCACTCAGTATACCCTTCATATCTGAAAGATTAATTGATGTAAAAATGTTGGGTATTCCCTGCACCATTTCCAGAAGGGGCTCCACCAGTCCTTCCCAACACAACACAACCAAAATAGTCCATTATCCCTTGAGCGTGTGTTTTTAGTCTATACTAACACACACTGCCGGATTCCTGCAGACACTGATGTTACATTTGATATTTAACTGCTTTGATATCTAACACAGAGGCAGATTATATCAGATCCTCCAACACGGAAGGACTGGAAACGCCTGAACACCTCTGAGCCCTCAAAACACAAGAGCGATTTAAAGAAGCATTACAGTCCTCTTTAAAGGCACATTCAAGGTGCTGGCATAGCAGAAACTCTGTCCCTGTTTTGAAGAGGGATCATTTATCCAAAAGGTTAAGTCCTATATAGGCTTATATGTAAAAAAGGTAGTCCTGTTCCTAGAGCAAGAGGTTTAAATCCACGTTTACGGGCAAGGTGAGGAATAACACTCTGTTCAGTGCACACATTCAGAAGACATTTTCCTGACCATCTTTTGAAGTTGTGCTGTAGAACACCATAAACCTCCTCTCTGCTGCAGTGACTGTACTATTTCCAAGCCCTGAGTAAACAGACTACTTCAAACATGATGGAGGAACTCAGCAGCTTCAATCAACTTCCTTAAATCCTGCTGAGGCAGCAGCACAGAATGCCAGGCAACGTGCACTCCCAAGAATTCTGCAGTAATAGACACTGCAAACCTCCAAAACTTCCTTTCTTCCCCCCAGACGTATTTCTAGCACCTCCACCAACCTTCTGTGCCATTGAGATTCCCATAATGAAGAGTAGCAAAAGTTATAATGCTGCTGGGCTGTCAACACAGGGATAAAACAGAAGTACCCGAGTGTGGGGAGGCTGGAGGTGGAAGAGAACGGGGGAGAGGAAGTTTTAACCACAAATGCTGATCTCGCAAAAAATGCACGAGGGTTGCTGTTTTACAAGTGATTTGTACAAGTCTTGTACAGTGGCAATTTTGTTCCTACTGCATGGAATCACTAAGGTCATGGCTGAGCTAGAGAACAGAACTGAAAAATTGGGAGATGAGACCGAGCAGGAAAACCCCCTATTCTCTAAAATACCTGGACGGTGACTGGTTCTCACTTGGACCTCATGAAAAACTGCCTGTCAGCTCTGGCAAACCTTCCCTGCTAGGCTCTAATGGAGGTAAAGGATCAACTGCAGAGAGTTCCTTAGATATTTAGACAGAAAACACGAGTAGAACGCTGCCCTGAGAAAAGGGCAATGCTACATCTCAACAAAGGTGACACACATTTGGTCTGATTCCACAGATTCACCTATTAATTTATTTTTTTTTGATTGCCTCTAGATATTTGACTTTTTCCACATGAACTATTTAATGTTTTCTCAGGATATGGCCTTCTCCTTAACAAAATAGATGTATAGCTCCTGAAAACAGCATAATCTGACAATCTGTGACCTTGTTTCTCTCCATGAAGGCTAAAAAGCAAAGCTGTTTTTTAAAATGAAGTTCTCCAATGAAATGCAAAACGCCACAAAATTTTTTTATTACCACAAATGCATAAAAAACCAACACCACTGAATTTTATCAAGCTAATAAAACTGAGAAAAAGGACTGTTAGAGAGGTTCCATTTCGCAGCCCTGGATGCCAAAAGGTGGATATAAGAAGCATTTGTCCTGCCCTCCCTTCACTTCAAGGATTCCGTGCACAACGGGAAAAAAGAGCAACTCTTGTCACAGAAGACACTCGGGAAGCAGAGGTTCCCAAGAAAGAATACCACCCTAAATATCTGAAGATAAATAACTTCGCAATATTAAGTACGTTCTGACATTTCAAGGTATCTGAAGGTTAGATTTCTATTTACTCCTGCCCAAGTCAGAAGTATTTGGAAATTACGCTCTTAAAACTGTCAGCAATTTACAGTTCTCGCTGTCAAGTCAATATGGCATTTTCAATAAAAATCCAACCAAAACGTCAGAGTTGGATTGATTTCAGGGGGGAAAAAAAAAAAAGGAGAATAGAAAATCATGCCCTGCACTTCCTTCCACCTCCTATCAAGGAAGGGGAGTATCAGATGTTGTATCATTAAAGGGGATGGGGAAAAAAAAAAGTGCCTTTTTTATCATTTCCCAGTTCATGCTGTATAAATTATTCCACCCTCCTCCACCTACACTGTTCTGAAGCAGAACCAGCATTTCAGAACAGCTCTGCCGCAGGAACAATCACCGACCGAGAGGGCTGAAACCCTCCCGAGGAGAACACACACCGCCCGGGGACGTTTTCAACTTCCTACCTATTGAAATTCCGCTGGAAAGGGTGGAGCTCTCGGCCTGCCCTCGGGATGGCACGTGAGGCTCCATGACGCTGTCATCCAGCAGGTGCCTCGGCCCCGCGTTGGGGAACGTGGCGCTTTTAAATTCCGCCGTGTTCATCTTGTGGATGAAACTGCAAAGGAAAGACCACAAGGTAAGTGATGACATAATGATCAAGGTATTAATTAGAAGTACACCTGAACGGAAAAAGGTGTAGACTTTAGTGTAGCCATTACTACACTAAGTTATATGAAAGTCTATTAAAGGTGGTCTCCCTATAAAAATACCAAAAAAGCAGTTATTTCAGGTTGAATTTGAAAGAATTACACTGGCATTGATTTGTTAAAAGGGGCAGTTTTGTCATTCGGAAAGAGCCATTTCGGTTAACTCACTGACAGGTCTTATCACCATAACTTCGGTCTTCCTATTTTGACTAATTCTCTTGGATTGGGATACCACCCTTACAGTTCTGAGCCTGCTCCCTGGCCACGAGTCAGTCTGTAAGTGAAGTTCTGTGTACAAATCACGCTACTCTGTAAAAGCACAGCTTTTGTAAGGAAACGGGGACGCATCACAAAGGTCAAGATGATTTTCAGATTAAACAAAATGCTGACTTGTATCCCAGACTGTGACACTTCCTGTGCCCGTGGGGTATGAGGTTCCGAGGAGAAGGGGGTGTTGGTGGCAGCAAGGCTCCTTCAGCCGCGACGTTCTTCCGTCCACTTTGTGGAGATGCTCCGACTTCAGAGCCTGGGAAGGGAAAAGACATTACTCCTGAGTCACTTCAGAATTACTGTCAGGGCTACTTCTAAGAAAATCAAGGAGCAGTCACACAAAACTTCCCAAAGTCAATGTATAAGGGATTGGCTGCAATAAAACCCACCGATATACCGATCATTAAAACCCGTGCACTTCAGATCTTTTTCACAGGTTTAAAAATCAAACACCCTTAGTTCAAACAGACCATCCAGTTACAAATATTTTTTAATCCTGAAGGTTGCTGCATTTGCTACACTGGCAAATCCCACCGGTTTTACATTTTCAGACTCCTGCCTTCAACCACTTTTGGCATTGCCCAAGAAGAATGTCCGCTTTTGGAAGCACATCCCACCATGAAAAGTTTAGATGAAGGCCCTTCTGTCCAGACACAAGAAAGAGTGAATATTTAGTAGCTCTTCACCCCAAGTGACACTAACAAGTTAGTGCCACAATACATACAAGAACCTAGAAAAATGACTCAATTCCTTCTTTGCAGATCACCTGTAGACTTTTTATTACAAATACGCAGTGTTTGAACTTCACACTTCTTTATTAGCCTCAGGCAAATATTCTCCACGCTCACAACTCAAAAATAATGCACAGGACAACCTCAAGTCTTCTGGCATTTGTTAAGCATTTACCTACTAAATCTTCTCTGGAAGCAGCAGAGTGGGGGGTGCTGGTCCCTGGTTCTATCTTTAATGAGAGTCTGCATTAAAGAAACATTAAAAATTACTTTATCAGGAAACAGAAATGCAAGCTTGTGAAAAAGCATTTTTTAAATTTACAGTTGAAAGCTGCCTACTTCTACAATTGCAAGAAATGCTATGAAGTTAATACAAACTGTGCGGAGTTAATTTTAGCACACACCCGTTTCCAAATTTGATTATTTGGTTCATACAGAGCAGGCCAGGTTTGCAACACCACCAGGACCTCCACGGCCCAGGGACCTCTGGCAGATTCATAAACTCAGTGAGGATATTGCTACTCCAGCATAAAACCCTGGGAAGAATTGAAAAAAAATATACAACTGCTCCCCCCACCTTGACTAAAATATTTATTCCTGGCACACTCTTTATTTTAAATTTTTCTGTAAAGCCTCATGTGCCAAGCTAAGCCTTTTGTCTTTTCTGGTCCAAAAGCCAAAATCCTTTTGTGTCTTGGAAAACACATTATCAACTTGATTTCATCCATAATTCAAGTTTTTTCTGTAACAGGCACTGTTTAATGCCATTTCCAAAAGTCCCACAAAGAAGGCAGACTCCAGGGGCAGAGAACTCCAGGAAGATCAAGTGTGTCTTGTCCACAGTTTCTAGAACTAAAAATCTTTGAAATAAGCAAGATTGAAAAAATATCTACTTCATTTTGGGGACAAAAAAACCTCAAAGTTTGACAGCTCTTCTCCTTCCTATTCCCAAACAGTTTAGTTATGAATCATTACAATTTTATAACTTAATTTTTTTAAATAAAATCCAAGTATTCAAGTCACTATGGCTGGTTTCTAACTTCAGCCTCTTTGCTGACAGACACCTTAGGGGATAAAAAAAACAAACCAGCCACTTATAGTAAAAACAATTCTTCAAAATACACTCCCTGACCATAAAAATGTTCGGTCTGGGGATGTCCAAAACCCGTGGGTGTAAAGCTGCGCCCCTGATTCGCGTGCCATTGCCTCCATTCTTTTCCCTGCTACCAAAACATGGATTGTACAGGATGAAGAGACTGTAGCTCCTTCAGCAACAAAATTCCCGCTGGTAGTGAGCGAGCCCTACCTAGTGAAGGTGCAGGAAGGCAGGGCGTGGAGTTCAGGAAAACCACATCACTAAGAAGCAGAGAGGGTGGGAATGGGTGGGGAACCTCCTCCAGCACATCGGCCAATGAACAAAAACTTCCTTCACAGGCAACAGATTTGCTGTAGGGTGTTTCCTTTCCTCAGGGCTAATTCCTGCCTTTTGCCAGAGTTTTTAGTGGATGCCAAATCACTTATTACAGTGATCTGTTAATTAAGGAAGTGGGATCCTCAGGTGGAAGGCTGATGGACAGCAACTCGCCTCTCAAAAACCAAGTGCTCACAATGTACTCACACTGTACAACCTACACAAAGAGCAAAACATAAAATGAAATCGATGAAAGTGAAAGCCTTAAGCCACCCTCAGTAAACACCTGGGACTGGGTGCACAGGTGTCTTGGTGCTGATGAGGACTGACAGCAAGTCATCTCCAGTTACGGGATCCATCTTATTGACTGCACGGTTTTACAGGTGAGCCAGATGTACAAAGTCTTTATCAGAAGACTAAACAGCCCTGAAAGCAAGGGCTTGCTGCAGTCTGGCTTAGAAAAGGAAGGAGATAAGCCATGCAGCACGTGGAAAAGGGTCTTGGAGCACTGGATCCTTCTGGAACCTCAACCACTTGGCAGCTGGTTCATCTCAGGCGCATAATCATGGAATCACAGCGTGGTCTGGGTTGGAAGGGACCTTAAATCTCACGTCACTCCAACCCCTGCCATGGGCAGCGTCACCCATATAATGTAAGCACAATCTTACAAGTGACAGGCTTTGTGTTATTGAATTCATTTCGTTATGAATTACAGCCAGTTGTAGCATTTTGTACTTACTTGTAATTGTCGTCTTCTACAAACTTTTGTAGTTCTTCTATGTACTGCACTGAGTTTAGATATTTTTGGACATGAGGCAACATAGGAATATCTGCAGAACACATGACATTTATTATTACTATACCACTCACTGGTAAGCAATTTTCCAGAAAGTATTTAAACAGATTCAGATCTCCTGACCTTTTATGTGAGATGAAGGTACAAACTACAGTCTCTGGTGATACTGAAATTTTAGAACTTCACAGCAAATCTCACGTGCTGAGCTGACACTCCCCACACCCACAAACCCCAGAGCTGCTTATCAGAGCACATGTAAGGGAAAAGAAAAACAACTTCCCAGGCCAAACTGAAGGCCCAAACCTGGAATGTGGAGGGCTCTGTCTGAGGACTCCTTCACAGCCCAAATTCTCTTGATATTGAGCTTTCAGAGAAGCCACAATCCTATGCTAATTCACATTCCACCACTACAAACACAGCCTTATGACTTTACTACAATATGAAGGGGACTGTGAGGGAGACCTTGGAAGAAAAAAAAACAACAAACCATGATCTGATCCGTGAACAGAACTATAAATGTCCAAAAGACATTTATGTGTCTGAACATATTTTATTACCTCCAGTGAAAGTACTACTCCGTATTTTTAAAATTCACGGTCATAAAATTATGAACCACACGGCTACAAGCTTATAACACACCAGCAAAACTCCTGTCAAATAGGATGTACTCCACATTTATCATCAGGAAATATGTAAGATTTCTGTCTCCTCATGCTGATGCTCCGTCTCAAACGGCAATACCAAAATAAACGCTGACTTTTGGCCTGAGAGGATGAGGGAGGGTGTTCATGGCATTCCAATGAGCTGGGCCTTACTTAAGTCGCATTAGAGCAAACAAATATTGAAGCTTTTCAAGTTCTTCTCCCTCATACTGCCACGTTTCCACAATAGCTTACCATATTCACACGACTGCTGCAAGTCTGAGATAATTCGGAGAATGTTGTTCATTAAGTTTGTTCTTTGCTCACTCTCCAGAATGCTCGCTGTGGATGGGTAGGCAGAGTCAATATATGTCAAGTCTGACAGATAAATACCTGAAATGAGATCGGAATGAGAAGTTTCTTTACTTCGGTGTCTCACACTTAGCAGAAAAAAAACCTCACCAGCAGTATTGTGAAGAATTTGTGCTTTCGTTGACCGGTATGGAAGCAGGTCTTTAATAATGTCATTATTTCTAAATTTAAAAGTAATTACAAGGGCATGAACAACTACCCACAAACCCCACCTTCAACACAGCACCAATGAACAATTCCCTTGACAAAAATGAAGCACCCTGAACACACAGTGCTAAAACACCTGATCAAAATTACTAATTGTTTAGGAAGTCGATGACTTCTTTCCTCCAACTCAGCAATTAAGAAAATACTAGAAGGTAAAATCACGTCTATAACCCTTCAAGCTGAATAAAAGCTCGAACTCAACTTGCAGCAACGTGGGAAAAGTTAACTAGGGAAAAAGGGCACTCAGACTGAAATGTGGAATGAATCCAACAGCCTTGCAGATAAGACATTTTAAGTCTTCTACCTGCCTTTTTCCCCTGCACTGTCTGTAATCTTACTACTCTTTCAATCCCCGACCGTGTACAGACGAAAATCCTCCTCCTTGCACACTAATGCTGTAGATAAAACACTTATTTCTAAATGCAACTCCATTTCTTGAACTTCACCCAAAGACTGATCATTCTGCCTCAACTAAATGGAACACATCCTGACCAACTCTGCTATTAAGAGGAACTTCTCTTCATCCTCTGCATCTTTCGCAAGATACCCAAACTGAAAAAAAAAAAAACAAAAACCAAACTTAAAAAACATTATTTTAAAAACCCGATTTCTGTTAAAGGGAAGTTTTAAAATTACATTTTGCTTCACCTCTCAGCCTTGTATAACCAAAATCATAACAAGGAGTTTGGCTTTACAGGTGGAAGGCTATTAATGCAACCTCACAAGAGCAGCAGTTGTGTTTGTATAGCACCTAACCGGCACAGTCCTCAAATGTGAGCTGGGAAACTCTGGGCACCCCTCCAAAATCAACACGCGCACACGCGTGTGTGCGCACACACAGAAACAAATTTAAATGCTTGTGGTTGAAAGGTGACACATAAAAAAGTGAATAAGAAGGTATTACACGTGACCTGATACACCACTAAATCTCTCAATCTTCTATCCTGCTAGGAACGGTTTATTAAAAAACAGAAAGGCTAATCAGAACCATCAGGCAGCCCCATTTAATTGCCATGCTGCACTGTGTAAGCTGTCCCGAACCTGACTTTACCAAGCTATGTCCAAACAAGCCTGAAAAATCCCAAACCTGCTCAGCCTTCCACAGAAAGAAGTAAATCATGCTTATTAACTGTAATTAAGGAAATTCCCTGTAACAGGCACCTGCGCTATTATGCAGGATTTCATAAGCCACTGTATTTGCAGGATTATCTCTCTGAATGACTTGCTCAATTAAGCACAGGATTTTTCTTTCTGCTAAATGAACGACTCCCCTGCGGAGAGCAGCTCTCTGAAGCTACTGGATGCATTGCTATGAAATCTAAAATAATTCTGAAAGCACACAAGGGTAGTTCCCTTTCAAACGTAACTGGCACGGCCCTTGTGAAGAAACCCAAAGATCCGTGGCAGCAAACTGGACGCACTCAAGTGCTGGCTGAGCAGGGACAGAACCCAGCCCACACTCTGCATTCCTCAGTGGATCTCTGTGACTTTTGCTACTTCTAACACCGGTCAGATGTTATCAAACATTGTGATACCTACCCAAAACCATCACACACACACACACACAAAGTTTTAACATTTTCCACATGCAGTGAAGGCTTCGTGCCTTTAACGACCGGAGCTGTTTCTTATTAAGCGAACGTCAGGAATCGAACACGACATTCTGTCGAACATTCTTCTGGACTACAAATGCTTCATTTTCCCTGTTGTATCCAGCCAGGCTGCCCCTTTTATTCCCAGCAACACAAATCAGGTTTTATCAGCCTGAAAGAATCTTTCTTCTAAATGAAGCCCAGCACTGTAATAACTTGAAAGGCATCTTTAGGCAGCGTAGTAAAAATGTTTGATTTGTAATTGCCTGCTGAACTCTTGCACAGTCCGTTGCCATATGGTACCTCCCTTCTACTGGCAAACAATCTTTCCTTGTTCCTGACTTCTCAGCCTCCCTACCCCCTCCTTTTCTGGAGGGTATGGATAGGAAATCCGAAGGAGGAGTTTCTCCTGCTCTCCGAGTGCTCGCGGTGACATCATAGGTGGGCCGAACGGCCGAGCCGAGCGTGTGTTTGTTTAAAAAAAACACTGTCCAAAAGTGATGTATATGGAATCTGGGTCAGCTGGAGCCGGTTAGAGCACTTCTGCTCTATTCTGTGAGAATAAAACACTGCAGTTTCAAAAAAACATTTGCTTCTCTCTCCTGGAATAACGCACAGCGGAGCATTACTTTTTTTTTTCCCTTTTTCAAGTGATTAGTTAGTTTGGTTATCGTATGGAGAAACCCAATTCCTCAGTACAGCTTGGATCTAACAGAGAAAGACAAAAGCAGTTTTCAGCTCCAACTGCAGATTAACAATCCACAGCATCGGGTAATACAGGAAGAAAAAGCAACTTGGCCTCTGGATTTTCCATCTCCCACAGAAGCAAAACCAGCTGGAAGACTTTTTTTCTTGGTAAGTTTTAAAGTTATTCTTACTTGCAAGTTTCATTTTGAGCTATTTGTGAATGCTACATACATCTCCCTCAACACACACAATTGTGAAGAAACAAATCCTTCTCAGCCTCTGAGAAAAATTTGACAACTGACATTAAAACTCATTTCTGTGGCATTTGGTAGACTTTGGAAACTTGGAAAGCATTAGAAAGGACTCTGCATAAGAGCAGAGACTAACTCGTTCCAGTTGTCAGGGTGAACTGGTTTCAGTTGTTTAGCTGTATTGTTATCTACAGTTACAGAAAATTAGCACTCCCAGAGTCTTTGCTAAGCATGTAATTTGGGTACTGTGAACATACTACCGTGAAATTCCGATCCTACCAGAAAGCAAAAGCCAAAACCCCTATCGATTTCAGGGAAGCTGGATTCCACCCAACACCAGAGCATAGACCTCGCATTACTAGAACTAGAAAATGGATACCTCAATAAAACCACTGTGAAAAGTCCCGGGCAAATCAATGCACATCTGTAAGCAGCAATCGTCGTATAGCGTTTCAAGTCCATTTTTATTTACGGTACTCCCGAGGAGTGGAAGTTGCCTGAGTGGTAGAGCCAACCAAGAAACCAG
This sequence comes from Pseudotriccus pelzelni, assembly GCA_035584735.1. NCBI lineage: Eukaryota > Metazoa > Chordata > Aves > Passeriformes > Tyrannidae > Pseudotriccus > Pseudotriccus pelzelni. The sequence continues at coordinate 27,629,914 of JAWMRA010000005.1, read as the reverse complement.
CCATGCATTGATTCGCAACACGATCGAGCTTGTGGCACAGACAATTGTGCAGCTGAAAATCCAAAGACATTGCTGCAACGGGCACTAAAGCCCTTCCTTCAACGATTTCTGGGAAGTGAGCTGCACCTCAACTGAACTGCACTTGGTTTCTAAATAAAGATCCATTTTGTAAACATGAAATGCAGTGTACAAGGCAACACTATATTAAGTGGAAAATTGAGGGGTTTGTTGCAGTTGCTTGGGGAGAGGGAGGGGGAAGGACACTGCTGCAAGTCAAGGATTAAAACAAGAAAGTTGTTTACAAACAGGAGGCAAAAGCACAGATAAAAATCACAAAAAGACTTGCTGATACGTAATTTTCTACTTTTTTTCCTTTCTTCATGCTGACTTGGAAACTAAAACACAGCAAATAATCCAGAACAATGGAAATTCATTTAAGTTATGTATTTGTATGAACTAACTCAGAGATGTCTGACACAGTGAGAGAGAACCAAGGGGCTGATGCTAAAAGGAGAAGCAAAGTATTACAGAAAGCAAACTTAACTAAGATTTGGTAGCTATGGGAGGAAAGAAAAGTCTGAAGCAGCCTTGACTAACAAGAAAGATGGATCCTTTCCAGGTTTCTGAGCCCTTTTCCTTACTATCCTTTGGTGCTTATTTACATATGAAGGAGAACAATCCAAACAACAACATCACCGCCACAACCCCCATTTGAGGCACATCCAGGCTCCGTTCATTCATCATCAGCCAAGGCTCTGATTTACACTGCTTAGAACAATTCCTGAATCTCCCACAAATGAAAACAGCTGAGTCAATAATTTTAAAGCAATAAACTGGCTGTGTGCAAGGTTTTAACTCTCTCTCCCCTTTGCTGCCTTCCAGCTCTGGAGTTCAAATTTTGAGATGTTTATTTTAAGGCAAATAACGCAGTACTAATATTTCGCTGCTGCCAAAAGAAGGATCTGAAGTATGGTGGAAAAATATACTATTTAAAGTTTTAAAGGAATTTGAACCTTTAAACTTCTGGCAGTAACCACATGGCTCTATCGTGTCTTAATTATTCTTTTATTGGGCTTTGTTTTTTGTAATCTGCCCTATTGGTTTAGGTCCTTAACATTTATACACCAATGAATGAAGTAAAATCTCCTATAGCAAACGTAGCTAAGATGGCTTAATATCTTCAGTATCTGCCTTAAGGAGAACTCTGGAGCCCCTAAATCACACATTTCCAAAGACAAAAAATGCACCATTTCGTTGTACCTGCCTGTCCAGAGAGTGCAAACACACACAGTGGCTGCCAACAGACGTAAAAGAAACCCCACATTAAAAAAAAACAACAAACTTGACCAAAATATCTGGAAATGTTCTGAAATTGTGCTGTGCTTTCGGAATACCTACCACCACCAGATTTACAAACCTCTTCTGTGGGGAATTCCTAAGAATTCATCGTTTTTAAAAGTGACACGTTTTCAACGAGTACTTCAAAAGCCCCTTGATGACTTTTCGATTGCCTTTCCCGAATGGAATCAGACTCCTGTTCACCTCCAAGAGGTGGAATTCTGTGACTCAATACACCACAGCTCTGACGAACAAAACCCAAGAACTTATTATTCCTGGACCCCAGTCAATACAATTGGAAGCAATCCTGTTACTTCGGCACAGGCAGAGGGACTTCCCGGAAAAGGCCTTGTTTATATAGGGAAAAGGGAATTTACTGAAATACAGAGAGATATTGGAAATCCATGTGGACATGTCTCCTGTAATAGGATTGTTTTCCCCACATCACTGTTCCTGCTAATGTTATGGGCCCAGTTTTAAGCTAAAAAGAAATCCACAGAAATCCCTCACTTATCCTGCGCAGACGCAGGGGAACATAGCAGGGTTTGTTGATTTCAGCTGCTTGGGAAAAGCTCAACAGCAAAAGAAGGATGTATAACATCAGTAACTGCTATCAGAGGGTCTTCAGTCTCAGTATTATCATTTACTCTCTCAAAGAAACCTGTTTCTCTTCCTGTTACATAGAACAGGGCACCACTGGTGTTTATCACTTGAACATATTCTTTTAATAAATATTCTGAATAAAGATAAGTACTGACACAGCATTTTCCGCACAAAGGGAATCCTACACTCACATTTCCCTGCGCCACCTTTGTCACATTCACCCCTCACACCCTACACTGCCCAGGGAGAATGACAGCCTTCGTCAGCTCCGGAGACCAGATTCCAATTTGTGTCGTGGGTTTCCAAATTCTACATCCTGCTGAACCTGAGTCACAGCAGTATAACAAAGAACAAATAGTTTGTTGTGCAGAAAGCTGAAAAATGGCAAATATACAGCAACTTGCACACATCCTCATCCCTGCAACTCTGTCTTGGAGATAAAACATTTCAGACTGTAGCACAGCCTCTGTTACAGTAGTCAAAAAAAGTTAGTTACTGGCTGGTTTTGCTCTTTTAAAATAGAATTTTTGTTCCTTTAAGCACTTCTAAAAGTAGTAAGTCCAAGACTAATTTTGAAAACAAGTTGGGTTTTTTTGCACGGGAATCTGTCTGGAAAAAGAAAGAAACAAGAAGAAAAGAAATGGCATTAAACGCAAAATGGTATTGAAACTCTGTCCACAGCTCTGAGTGTTTCTGACAGGCTGTTGAAGAAGCCTGGGTAGCTGTGAATAATTGCCCATTTTCCCCGGCAGAAGCCATAAAACACCCGTGTGTCCGGACAGACGTAATGCAACTTCTGCAGAAACCCGAGCCCCAGGGCTGGGTGGCCCAGAAACGTGACAGGAACAACTGAAGCCACAGCTCACGCCAATTTAAAAGCATGACAGTTAATAAGGAGTTAAATAACGTGTTTTAAAGCAATAGCGTCTGCAGTCACAAATTCCCAAGGTCTGCAACCAGGTATTCCAGCAGCCCCGCTCAGCAGAAGCCACTCCAACCTTGCGCAGGGGGGTTGGAGGCTGTGGTTCTGTGTGATCTGATCCCTGGGCCCCGACTATCTCCTGACAGTTCTGCCACCACCTAAACATCTAAACCCGGGCACCTGGGGCAGAATGTGTCTGATCCAAAAAGCCCTACAACCACTTCCCCAACTGTAATTTTAATTTGTCATTTAGGTCTTACGTATTAAGGCTATCATCCTGTGATACTTTGGATAAACAGCTCCTATTTTTTTAAGCTGCTTGCCCAGAACATCAGGAAATTTCAGAAACAGTATTTTCATTTCCCTCTAAGCTGATTAAAACTCCAGGTAAATATGTTGCTCAGAACCTATTCTTGTATAACAAGTTAGGCACTAAGCTGCTCAAACACAACAAGCAACATTTTAAGACATTTAATTTTTACAACGCCAAAGTTTCCCTGGGGGCACAGACATTCCCTACCAGGTAGATTCTCGGAAGGAACTCATCCCTGCTTATCTGAATGGCTCAGTTTACTGCAAGACATTTGAATCATACGAAATTCTAGAGCAAAATCTTATGCAGCTGCTGCTTTTGGCTGTGCTGTACGAGACCCTGTAATTCATTTAATGGTCTGACAGCACATATATAAGACAAGGAACTTGTAACTTTAACACAGCAGGGTAAAAGTTCGAAAGGAACACATTTCATATTAAAAGAAATGCAGAAAGCAGACTGCAGCAGAATACACGGTCAGGACGTGGGCTGTGTTGCAAAGTGCTTTGGGTTTGAAAGATTCATTTAAGTTTTAATGTATTTCAGGGGAAAAAAAAAAGTGCTGCTGTGGGGAAAATCCCCAGCCATTCATTATTTCAGTAACTCTGTAGGGTATTTAAAAGCTACCAAGAACTAAAGTGCTATTCACTTTCTTGGACTATGAAGTAGCTATTATATACTGTGAAAATAGCAAAATACTGGGCTTGTGCTAGGGCTTCATCCCCAACCAGATGCCATGAAGCCACTTTCCCTCAATCTGCAAACGCTGAACATGAAAGGACTGAAAAATAATTTAGGGAGACGCGAAGAGTTTTTAAGCTTCAGACAATTAATTCAGCTCATCCTTGTCAGCTTAGAAACCACACACAGAGCAGTTTCCCATGATTCATGTGAACATTTAACCTAATGAACTTCCAAATCTGAGCGCTGTTCAAGTGATTAATATTTTAACTGTCTGAAATTACCAAAGAAAAACACACAAGCACCTCTGGAGAAAAGTGATACTTTTTCCTAACTTTTTTTTTTCTTTAAACAGAACACTTTCAGCAGAGAAATATTAACAAAAATTTTAAGTTCTGTTTTGAAAAAAACCCCAACATTTATTAGTAGACACCAAAATACCTATTACTACAAAAGAAGAGAAATTACTTTTTTGATATAAATTTCCTCAAATTTATGTGCTCCCTCCATTCATGCGGGGTAAAAAAAGGATTTTCAGTGTGTGTTAAATGCAAGTGTTTTCTCCCCCTCCCAGAAGCAGAGCTTGCAAGAAAACCTTCAAGCCAAGCAAAAAGGGCTTGTAGAAGTAGCCTGCAAGGAAAGGCAGATCAGCAGCTGAGATAAGAACAATGATCTGCTTCACAAGGCAAACCAACCATAAAAAAGAGGGGGTTTTCCCCCTTAAATAAGCGCTACCTTTGTTTATCATCTCCAATGTTTAAAGCTAAAAACACGGCTCAAAAAAATTCCCAGATTTTTATCATTCAAAGTCTTTACACGAAGTCTAAGAGAAATCAATTATTTGCTTTAAAAGAGGAATGAAACACTTCAGTATGGGATTTACAGTGATCGCACACCCGGTATTTCCCTATGATTTGGATAAAAATCTTCTCAAAAATACAAAAATAACGTAACAACAATTTGAAATGGGCATCTCAAGGCAACTAAATAGGGACACGCACACGGAACAGTGTCCCAAGCTCTCCTTACAAACTTGAAGTTACTTGAATAAGTGATTCTCAGTGTGCAAGACAACTACCTTAAGCTAATCTCCTGCCTAACACCAGTGTCCAAAAATAGTGTTAAAAATGTGTTTTTCAGCATATCTGTATCTACTACACCTGTGTATATATAAATTTGAAAAAAAGGGTTTATATATATGAGTAGGTATTTATATAGTATTTAGCAAATTATACATCTATTTACATATATATATAATGCTAAGAGAGGACCAGAAACGTTTCTATAATCCAAATTCCAACATTTACAGAAATAATTTTGTGTCTCTACTTCCCTTCCATGAAGGTATTCTGCAAGCACTGTGTGTTCTGTAACCTTGTGCAGTGAGCACAGATCTGAGCGGTCCAGTCGACACCGGGAGCGTAACACAACACACAATCTGAGCACAACATCGTTCCTGAAAATATATCTGTTGGAACAACTCCTCTACTAAATCCCTTATCTGAATTTCAGTGTTTGCTGCTCCAAACAGAAAGCTAATCTTTGTCAGCAATCTAACGGAATCTAACTCCAAGTAAGGGATTCCAAAGGCTTGGCTCCACACCTTGGCCAATCCACCAGTTCAGGTAGTTTAACAGTCAAGGAGCCTTAGTTTTGCCTCTGATTTATGACCCTATCTTTTATCTGTTCAACATTCTCCTGACAGTGACCAGGCTGGTGTTAAAATGAAGATATTCAAGTGGACTTTGGGTGTCCTGCTGTTCCTGCTCTTGTCTATCGGGCGCTGCACGGAACAATCCACGCCGAGCAAGACGCCCCAGCGGAGACACCCTCGCTCAGCAGAGAGGGGAGAGGACGGGAAGAAATGTGGTTACACCTTCTTGGTGCCAGAACAGAAAATCACGGGGCCCATCTGCGTGAACACCAACGGAGCAGCCGGCGGGAACAGGAAGGACGAAGTCACCAGGATGGACATCGAGAACCTGAAGGACGTGCTGTCCAAGCAGAAGCGGGAGATTGACATTTTGCAGTTGGTGGTGGACGTGGACGGAAACATCGTGAACGAAGTGAAATTACTGAGGAAAGAAAGCCGGAACATGAACTCCCGGGTCACCCAACTGTACATGCAGCTCTTGCACGAGATAATCCGCAAGCGCGACAACTCGCTCGAGCTTTCCCAACTGGAGAACAAAGTCCTCAACGTCACGACAGAAATGCTGAGGATGGCAACGAAATACAAGGAGCTTGAAGTAAAATACGCAGCACTGACTGACCTGGTGAACAACCAGTCTGTGACAATCTCGCTGCTGGAAGAGCAGTGCTTGAGGATCTTCTCGCGGCAGGACGGCCACGGGTCCCCGCCCCTCGTCCAAGTGGTGCCACAGCACATTCCCAACAGCCAGCCCTACACTCCCGTCCTTCTGGGAGGTAACGAGATACAGAGAGACCCGGGATACCCCAGAGATGTACGGCCACCACCTGATCCAGCCACCTCTCCTACAAAGAGTCCTTTCAGAGTGCCACCACTGGCTCTGATTAATGAGGGTAAGTTCCCTGTCGCTGTGTGTCTAACCTGAGACCTCTCCACTCCGGAGGGAAACTGTCCCCGCTGTCAACACAGCACCAAGAATTCAAAGTACCTGGTACAGCTCACCCTTGCTCCTGATTTTCTCTCCCCCTCCCACCTCCCAGGGAAGGCCTGAGTTTGCCAAACAGCCCATTTCTTCATAAGATGAATCTGTTGGAACGGCTGATACTCAGAATTTCAGCCTGAACAATTTACAGCTTTAAGTCACAAAATATTGGGGGTCATCTCTCTCCAGCTAGGTTTGAGTTACAGGAATGAAAATTCAATATTAGCATAAACTTTCTACTATTTACCTGTTTCTCTGATGATGCCTGTCAGCCACATCTTACAGCAGCAGGCAAGGGTGAATAAGAGAAACTAATTAATCTTAAATGAAGCAATTGTAAGTAGTGAACTTATATACTTTATAAGTATACTCTATTTATATATACTCTTTATGCTTACATATACACATTTGCCAGAAGATAATCCTGCTGGAAGACTTCTCATCCTTTTATTCTGACCTGCTTTAAAATGAACATCTAAATCCACCATCACAGTGGGAGTCTCGGAGTGTTTGGTTGAAATATTCAGGAGTGATGAGATTGAAAGGATAATTGAATCAAGGCTGGATCCAATTAGATGCACTCAGCTTTGAAAATTTAAAATCAGTAACCACATTCCCAGTAATCAGTAGGGGATGGCAAGTTAAACTAATGCCATAAATATTATGAATATATATTCAGGAGACTGTATCACATCTTCACATATTGCATTCTTCAGGTCAGTAAATAAATTCATTTATCACTAGCAATCAAAATCAGTGACAAGATAATTAACTACCTCTGAGCTGCCCTGAAATCATGTTTCTCACTTTATTAAAATACTGACAGAATTGTGATTTTTTAAAAAAATTCAAGGATTCAGAAAAACAAGTTCTCAGACATCCACTCCAGTGCTTCTGTTAGCACAGCCAAAGGGTCTGGTTGGGGTTTTTTGGGTTTAGGTTGGTTTTGTTTTGGTTTTGTTTTATTTTTCTCTCAAACTGCCTTTAGTCCCAGTTCAAAAAGTTAACTCGGTTCCTAAGATGAAGCCAAATATTTATTTGTGCCTGTCCTGCAGCATTACAACCAACCAGCTGCTGATGTAAGGAACAACTATTTTTATTCAAGGCCCGCAGAAGATTCCGTCCCGAGCCCAGCTAAAACGCCAGATGTCACGGGAATTTCAACTGCACATCCTGGCACAGAGGAAACAGCTCTTACCAAAGCAGCACGTTGATGTCTGGTCAGGCAGCACGAGTAGAATTCTAAAAAAAACACACAACTTCCTGCTTCCCAGCAAAGCCTCACTTCAGGGTTTTGTTCTACGTGCATCCTTTTCTCTCTCGATACAGCCCTGCTGCACATAGAAAACGAGGAGTATTATCCCCTAAATTACTTCCCCTGCTTTTCACTAACCCCTTAACCCCTAAAAGTTCAGAGTTTGAAGCCATTTTTGCAGGGGACACTTATTTTAACGTTCTTCAACTTCCTTTAATGCTGTTTTCTTGAGCTGGAAGTTTAAGTGCTTCTTGCAGTGCCTTGAGAAAAGGAGGGCTGAGAATTACTACAGCTGGTAGAGCATCGATCATCAATCCCCCAATTCTAACACAACACGCAGTTATTATCTCTGGTTTTTAAAGTTAAGGTAGCAGATTTATCAGTGCACAGATTGAAAACATTGGGCCTCTTAATGTTACTACGCCACCAAGTTATTAAGCTTTCAACTTCAAATATTTAATCCCTTTCCTTCTCCACCGCATTTAATTTACCACAGAACATCATCTGCACTAAATCATACATCTAAACCACAATTTTAGAAGTGAAATATTTAACAGCTCGTCTTCTCAGAGCACTTCTGCCTTATAACTGTCTCAGAGACTTGGTGCACACAGGCTGTTACAAAAGAGTAGGTGTCCCTGAGATGCTTATTCCTTACATTGATAATCTATGAAATCTGTAAGAATTTAAGCAGAAAAATCCTGCTTTTTTCATTAGTCAGAGCCTCCACTCACATCAGCTCTGTGGAGAACCTTCCACTGGTTCACAAATGTCAGCATTTCCACAGAACAAAATCAGTTCTTACAGCACGAACTTGAAATAATTAACCAAGAATTTACTCCTCCAAAAAAGGTTCAAGGCTATACACCAAAAACTGTGGGATATGCTGGATTTCCTAACGCTAACAGCAAAAGTTTGACACCCCCATCAAAACACCAACTTATGATAAGCACACAGACAAACCTGAGCATCAAAGCAGACAAGTTGCATCCTGTTTCCTTAATGCCAGCTGCATTTTAGAAGTGATCCAAGGGCATTATATAAACAGACTGGTAGAATTCTGTCTGCCTTAGAAACTACTTAAAATCGCTCCAAACAGCTGCTTAGGTCTCTCATGGAAAAATGGGTCCTCAATTCCTCCTCTGGTAGAAATCACATTAGATAATACCCAGCAGATCTAATCGAGCTCCCCTTAATGTTCAGTTAACATTACAAAAAATTAAGACTTGTCTGCTTACACTTTTTCTAAAGCAGTAACTGTTTTACAATAATACTTCTGGAACAACATCCCTGTTCAGTTGTAGAGCACCCAAGCAGTTCAGGGAAAGGAAGTGAGACCCAGCCTAACCCACAAAATTATCTATGCCGTGTACAAACTCTGCAACTTTCACAGTCTTCCTGGAAATTTTAATTGTGAACAAGAGAAAAAGCATTCATATACCACAGTTACAGGATTTCCTTCCTAAATTCCCATTCTTCCAGTGGAAAAATGGGAAAACCGTCACAAATCCTGACAGTGCAGCAGAACTTGCAATGATGGCTCAATGTCTGTGGCATCCCTGGTACTTCTGTCATAGCCAGAAGCTCCAAGCTCCCTTCAAGCTTTATACCCTCCAATTAATATGAAATGTTTTAAGGATTTCTTATTAATCACATACTTGTCAAACTGGAAACTGCTACCTGAAAATCTAAGAGAAGGGCAATTTTCAACGTGCTTTTGTCACACCACCCTAATCTGCAGTGAAGGTCAACCTCCCTCCACCTCTGCTTCTGATTAAAAAATAACCTCAACAACTGTCTTTGTGCCGCTTTGCACGTGAGCTGCTGCTGTGACTGATGAGTTCTCTCTGAGCTTCCAAGGATGTTTGAGCAAATTGGCCTTCCAAGAGGAGAGGAAAGCTGTAGGTAATTTATTTTCAGAGATACTGAGTTTTCAAACGTATTTAGGGCCCCCACCGCTAACCAGCCACCAGAACACACTTTGCTTCTCATTAGTAAATAACCACTCTCTCTAAACCAACTGAAGCCATGATAGACAAACAAAATATTTTCTAAAAGGCAGAAAATAAAAGTATTACCAAAAAATGAAAGGCAAAGTTTTCAGAGATATGTAAACTGCACCCTTCTCACAGAACCACCAGCTGCCCTTCTCTAAGCAGCATTTGTAAACCCACCTTTCACAGGGACTAAAATAGAGCTTTCAAGCAGCACTGACAACAGCAACAGCATTTCTGTAGACCCACAGCCCTGAAAACGAGTTTATGAGCCCTTTTGGCTCCTCAGAAATCCTTCTCCATTGCTTGTTTCTTCATCAGTACCCATCTCCATGTATCACACCTGCACGGCACAGGAAACTTTACAAGATTCCCATCCACAGCTAACAGCCCCATCCAAAAAACTGGGTAAATACATAAAGGCAAAAAATTGTGCAGTGTAAGAACTCTCTCTGACTAAATTCCATGTCTGTAGGCTCTGGCAGTAAGGATTTCTTACAGCAGCTCCCAAACTACTTATGTATTCAGAGGTTTGGTTGGGTATCCTGAGTTCGTTTTGTTTTTAACTTCCAACAGTTTCAAACTGATGCACCAGGATAATGAAGTAAATTGATGTCTACCTTTTGTAAAAAAGGAGAAAATAATGAAAATTATAATACACTTCAATATCAAGAGACAAAGTATAAATCTTGAGCACAGTAGACAAAAAAATTAGGTGTTGGTAAACAAAGTCTATTATTTGTTTAGCAAAATGAAGTTTTTGTTTAAAAATGCATAAAAAGAGAGGATATGTTTATTTACAGATACACAGTTAATCTCAGACAGTACCTTTTCGGACTGTTTTCCAAGGTAGCTTCACACCTTAATTGAATTACTGACTTTCCATTACCAAAATATTCCCGAACAACGGGCGCTGCACAGCCAAGCCTGAAAGCTCACAGTATTTCTCACCCAAAAGGTCCATTCAAGGACTGCCAGCAAGCCAAGGAAGCTGGACATTCCAACAGCGGGATTTACATGATCAAACCCGAAAACAGCAACGAGCCAATGCAACTGTGGTGTGAGAACAGCCTGGACCCCGGAGGATGGGCAGTTATTCAGAAGAGGACAGATGGGTCTGTCAACTTCTTCAGGAACTGGGACAGTTACAAGGTAAACTGTGGAATGCAGAAAGTCAGTGGGGGAAGAAGGATAATTGGAAAGAGCGGTCACCCCTCAGAGGCAAACATATTTCAGTGGGAGTGTCCTGTTTGCCCTCGAGGCACAGTTAACTTCGTGTGAACCAACTTGTTGTCTGAAATAGCCTCTATTTGTGATGCGCAACACAACTGGGAGACACATGTCGTTCTAGACAGTGCCTTGGAAGTTTTATTACAAAGCTCTAACTAAACACATGATTTTTATTAACACGCTGAGGACTACAGTAAGTACTTGTAAAGCTTAATTGTCCCCCTTGTGATGAGGCAAACTCAGCTGGTGGAATTATTCATTTAAACACATTAATAGATTTGCAGCATCAGGGACTCGACTTAAAAATAGGCCTAAGAATGAACTGAAGGAAATAATCTCCACTTGTAAATTTAGTTTAGAAATCTGAAGATGTCAGGCTGGTAAAGGGAAACACATTCCTGTGTGTTACTGGGATATTGTTATGCACTAGCAGGCAGAATGCCCAGGATGAGCAGTGGATGCTGCTTTGGAGTAATTACATGCTGAACAGGACATTTGAAAAGCCATTTGGTCGGGCTTTTTAAATTATCATGTGCTGACTTCATGCATACAGGAGACAGTTTTCCCCTGTGATGCTGTGCTCCTCTGAAATGGATTTGCATGTGCCACCTGCTTTGTACCTGCAGAGAGAACCGAGCCTCCAACTCCAGCAGTAGATAAAAAATAGTCTCGTGTATACAAAGGATTTGACAAAAAAAAAAAAAAAAAAATCAGTGTAAGGATTTCTGCCTCTTGCACTCTTGGAACTTAATGGTTCAAACATGAATCACTAAATCAATAATGAATACATAAATTTTCCAATCAGTCAATAATCTTTGAATTAAATCAATAGTTATTCAAAGTCCTTACTTCTCAGAACAGTAAGTGGTTGCTTTGGGAGCAGTTAAACGTTATAAAATGTAATCAGGAAGTTATGGAGTGCCTTAAAAAGTAACCATAAACATTGTGATTGCAATGAAACACCAAACATCAGCAACACTGGTGTACTTGGGCAGAAGAGAGAGCAGACAGGACATACCACTTCACATCTACTGTGCTGGCAGTCTGTGATCTGAAAGGAAAGATGCCTTTATAGTTAATTTCTAATAAATCCACTAAAGAGCACAGATGAACTGTGTCATTAAATTCACAATCAAAACCAACACTAGCTGAAATACAAAGGCAACAAAAAGTTATTTGCCTTGAACACTGACACGGCTGATCCATAAATGCCTTTTTCAACCTGGAAATATACCCCTAAAATTCCATTATTCATCCATTCTTACAGATTCCCTGAAATTCTCATCCCCTTTACCGTAAATAGGACAGCCCAGAACACAGAAATTTTGCGACCTTTCCTGATTCTGGCAGCATCTCGTGCAGGTTAGCAGTCCAAGTGCAGCAAAATAAGGCACTTAAAGGCATGTGTTGAGCAGTCATTCAGAAGCTTAAAGGCTTCCAGTACCCAAATTCCACCAGTTTATAACACTCCTGCTGATGAGTGTTTTGGCAAACGAGGAAAACTAAGCCCTTCTGATCTTTGTTCATACAGAAAGGATTTGGAAACATTGATGGAGAGTACTGGCTGGGACTGGAAAACATCTACATGCTCAGCAATCAGGATAATTACAGACTACTAATTGAGCTGGAGGACTGGAGCAACAAGAAGGTCTATGCCGAGTACAGCAGCTTCCGCCTGGAGCCCGAGAGCGAGTTCTACAGGCTGCGCCTGGGGACGTACCAAGGGAACGCGGGAGATTCCATGATATGGCACAACGGGAAGCAATTCACCACACTGGACAGAGACAGGGACATGTATTCAGGTAAGGACGGGGAAAGTGAGGAACAGGCGTCCCGTTAGCTTTTAAAAATCCAATATAGCGCCCAAAACCAGGATGTAAACTCTGACAGAGCGGCTCTGTTGAAAGACGCTTCGAACCCACGGCGACACAAATCACGCTGGCAGCGCTCCCCTTCGAGCCCCTGCACCAGTCAGAAATTCAAACTCTATTACCCTCACTGAGAACACACCTCAGCAACTTTGTTCAGCTCAGGGACATCCTCATCACACGTGACTGAACAGTCAGAGTCCCTGTCCAGGTGATCTCCAAGTTGTGCTGCTCCCACACAACAGTAATCTCCAGGAACTAAAGCCTCTGGACACCATGAAAGGAACTGTGAGTGTGCAGAGCCTCAGTCACGTTCCAACACTTGAGAAAGGGGCAGATCGCTGGGTTTGTCCTCCTTAAAGCACACTTTTTTGCTCCTTTCCTCCAGCTTTCCCCTTAGCAGTAAAGAAAAGCTTGGGGAGTGCAACACTTCAACTGCTTTTCCTCAGCTGTCAATAACCATAAGGCTGGACAAATCCTGCAAACTCTTAGACAAGCCTGTAACAGTAAAAACACAAGTTACAAGCAAGTCTTTGTGGAGCTGCGGCCCCGTGTGCTGCTTGGGGCTGTATCAGCTCCCATGGCTTCCCTTAAAGTATTTCTAAACAGCGCATAACCCGAGTTCCTTGGATGTTAGCTCATGGAGAAGCAGTGCTGGTAGCCTGAGAAGAGTTATCTCCTTCACTTTCATTAAACACAGCGTCAATAATCCCTCCATCACCCACGGCTGCTGCTACAACACAGCTTACAGCTCAGGTAGAAGCAGCAACCAAAGCGACCACGACAGGCTGTGAAGCACCCCCGAGTGCCCTCCGGGAATGAGCCCCAACACAAACCCATCCCGTAATCCCCATTTCCCCCCCTCAGAGCCCGAGGCTCACCCCTCTCCCTCTGTTCCACAGGAAACTGCGCTCACTTCCACAAGGGCGGCTGGTGGTACAACGCGTGTGCCCACTCCAACCTCAACGGGGTGTGGTACAGGGGAGGCCACTACAGGAGCAAGTACCAGGACGGAATATTTTGGGCTGAGTACCGGGGAGGCTCCTACTCCTTGAAAGCCGTTCAGATGATGATCAGGCCCATAGACTGAGGAGGGAAATCCCACAGCGCTCAAGTGATCCCCTATAAACTTCCCGGTGCTTGAGTTCCAGAAAAAAAATAAAAGTATTACTTTTTTTAATCATTATTTTGCACAGTCTGCCCCTGCAAAAAGCAGGCCTACAGTTTTCCTGTCTTCTTTTCCCTGTCGTGTTCCCCTCTCCTTTTTTTTTTTAGAACCCTTCTCTACTGTGACAGACGGTGGGTTTTTTGAAACACACATTCACAAAAGCAGATGTTTGTGCTTGCAAAGCATATTTATCCTTTGTTCGAGACCAACAAGCTTTATCTACACAGTCGTTGAAGCTGGTAAAAAAAAATTCCACATTTGTGACAAGATATAAGCTTTTCCACTTCAAAAAGCTTATGCTCTTTCAGGTTAGCTCAATGTAAATATGTGAAATGACACTGTCTTGCTTTAATGTGAAAACTGATTAGTTATTTAACAATTTATTTAAAAATGTGGATGTTGCTTTCAATGAAAAATCTGACTTCACATTACTGTTTGATATTTACTCCGAGAAGCTACACAAACAATTGGAGACATTTTAGCTTTGCCAGCAGAGAGAGATTTTTGCAACAAATAATTATTTCAAAATGAAGTGGCAAATTAAACACAAAATATAGAATTCCTGAAGGAATTCTCTACACCACTAAGATCTGCAAGTCCTACCTTCTGTAAAACACTTGGGCAAAACACTCCCGATGCAAGAAATTTGATTTTATGAAATTATTGGTAAAACTTCAGGCAACCAAATTGCTGGGTACCTTTTTTTTCTTTCCTTTCAACCTCCATATTCAAACATCCTAATTAAACCCAAGCGTTTCTTGATAGTTTGAACTTAGATGGCAAAACTGAAAGTCCTGGTGTTGAAATCATGGCTTGACACTCGGAGCCCCTTCCCCTGCTCCCATTAGGAGTGACGAGAGCAGATCAAATATTCACACAGTAATTTAGAGGCCCAAGTCCCTGAACATCAGAAGTTTTCCTCCAACACAGATTTCTGCTGCCACAGTAAAACAAAGGTTAGAAACCAGCTCTGAGCGTGTTCTCCTTGTCATCCCAAATTTGGGCTGCTCTTTATGGCACACGTTTCCCTTTCCTCTATCTGTTTACAACTTCTGACACTGTATCTCGAATTTTATCTTCCAGAGATCAGATTTCCACTGGAATGAATAAGTAATTTAGGAAATGAATTAGAAAATACTTCCAAAATTTGAGACAACAAAACATTCCCTTTAGTCACACAGGTTGCCTAATTTTATTTAATATTACATAAAACTAAATGTGCTCTTCTGAACTGTAAGCAATGTATTTATTTAGCACCTCATATGTGCCTTCAGGATTTTAAGGAACTCTGCCCCTGTTTAACACAAAAAACCCTGATAGCTAAAAGAATAATCTGCTTGTTATATTAGTCGGTATCAAATGATATGGAAAGGCATCAGATGTGATTCAGAGAAGAGGAAACAGCCTTCTGCTTTCAGAGCACACTCTGCGGAGCAGATAAAGCTTCATTGATAATATATGGCTGAAAGGGCTGTAATTAAACCTTTGGTCAAGTCAACAAGTCTCACCAATATTTAATCGGGGTTGGCGGCGGTGGGGAATCAGTCCCAGCATATTCCATTCCCAGATTCCAAGAGCTTTAACTGACACAAATGTTTGCTATTCCCATTCTGAGATTGTTCTTCATGTAAGGAATATTTGTTTGTTACAAATATCACACAGACCTCATTGATTGAGCGTCCTGTAAAATGCTTTTTATTTGCAAATGCTTAAAATTCAGACTCTCTATAGTCTATCCTTTTTTTCTATGGTAGCTGGATAGAAGAGCAGTTCAGGTAAACTTAAAAGCTGAAAATGCCCTCCAAAATGTTCCTTTAATGAACACTTCTGACAGCTTTAGTTCATTCAACCAGCAGATTTCCTCTCCTTGGCAGAGAGCTTAATTTTACCCCGAAAATCTCTTGCCTGCTACAAAAACAGTGTTTGTTTATTCAGTGCAGTCAGTGAAAGGTGTACTTTGCAGAAACCCCAAAGTAAAATTAGCTTGCACTCAGCCTTTTAATTAAATCTTACATATTAGACGTGTAAAAAGTGAGTCTTCCCCAGTTTAAAGCTGCAGGATGACATTAACTAAACATTATTACAAAAATACACCCAGAAACCTCAGACTGTACAAATGCTGTGCCCTGAAAGGAAAGACTTAATTAAGCTGCCAATTTAAGATTACGAGGAGGGAAAGCACAGCATCTTTTTCAGGTCGGTTCATACCCTGTACAATAATTCACTTTCAAACGCCTGTAACTCTATCAGTTTGCAGCTTTTGGGCTGAACTTCCTGAGCAGGGCGAAGGACTTCAAGAGTTCAATGTTTTCTCTCCCACTTCTTTTAGAGAAGATTTTGAAAAGTGGCGGTAGCATCCCCTCAAACTTCTCGCCCTGGACATTCTGTCTGTGAAGGACAGAGCCTTCACCACTCCTGTACCAATGGTCCAAATTTAACCAGGCAGACCCCAGGAAATATTAACTTGTACCAAACCTGAAACACGGTTTTCACATTTATATCCGAAATCTATCGCAAGCACTATCACTGAAGCGGCTGAATATTCAGCTTAATATACTGAATAGACTTAATAACCTGTTTTCAGCTTTTCTGTTTCTTGTTATAACTCCTCAAAGCCAGCTATAAGAAAGGTAGTACTGCTTAGTTAAATAAAAATCTTACTTCTCAAGATACGGCTCAGTTGTTTCATTGTGCAATCTCAGATTAATCAGAACTCTACGATAAGACATTTTTATTTCCCCCCAGCCTCAGTTAAACGTGGAAGGGCATCACTATCTTATCCACAGCAGGTGAAGTATTAAGACAACAATCTGTACTTCTGTGGCTCCACTGCCATTGCAAAAATTAAACCCAAAAAGCATCTAAGTTTTATCTTACAGTGCTAAGATGCTCATGAAAAAACCCTCTACAGCCATATCTGATATCTGGTTGCACAAGGGTAAAACCAAGCATATCCTCTGAAGCGTAAAACACTGATCCTGGAAATTGCAGCTGGAGTTCTTTTATATCCTCCCCTTCCCTACGACCTTCCAAAAGGGGCCTCCATGACCAGTGTTTCTCCAGAGGGCATGGGCAGTGCCAGGTGCGGCTGTGTGGCAGGTTTGATGCTCTGCACTCTCCTGAAGAGCATTTTGGGGGAGCACAGCAGCTGCTGGATCTCCCCACCGAGAGTGAAGAAATCCCCCCTCCTCCTTTTCCCCTGAGAGGAGATGGACCCCCTGAAGAATCCCCCTCCCTGGCACGTGCCGTGACCACCATTTCCATCTGCAGATTTTCACGGGGGCTTTTTGTACACATTTCAAACCAGGAGCAGGCACGACTCCTGTACGTGATTTTATGGCAGAAGTATTCCTTTCAGGAATTCTACCCTAGACTGATAAGCTTGAAACAGTAACTAAACCAAGCAACTTCTGTTTCTTCTGTTCCATGTGACTCTTAAATTAGCAAAAAGGCCTCGGGAAGGAAATCTGAGAAATAACAAAACTACTCAGGTCTTACTGGAAACCAGAGCTTTGATCAAATGAGGAAACTCGGACTCAATTTTCAATCCTCCAAGATGGATAAAGATTTATCATGACTGCAGCTTCAAGGCAATTTTGTTCTTTTTGCCACTTATTTCAACCCGACAAAATTATTTTTAGAGAGAGTGCACCAGTGGGCATTTGCTGTTCCCTCTGTAGAATTAAAACAGGCTTGAGGACATTCTTTATGTCACTGGTAAGAACTGATATCACAGGAAGCCAGGTCCCAACACATCCTTTAACTCCAGCAGGTCACAGCAAAGAGCATTTCTTCCTTTCTAAACAGAAAAGAACTACATATTTCACTTCAAGTCTAACTATCAAGTCAAGCCCAAAGCTTATTCTAATACACAAGTTAGACAAGAAGTTCTACTGTCCAGGGGAAAATATCTGTAATTGAACAAAACTGAAAAAACTGCTTCCCAGATTTGCCCTGGGACTCTTTATAATCAGCAAGAAAACAATTCGAGCCTGGCTTCCTGTTTCAAAAATCATGGCACGTGGGTCAAAAGCATCTAGCAAATTAGAAACGTTTCAGAACTGTGGACCATGTGTATATGCCGTGTGTGTACGGAGGATGGGAAAGCTACATGTTTAATCACATTACATTAGGCCTGGCTGCTTTTCTGCCCCCTTTAAATCAGGCCCTGATTGAGGAACACTCTGGGACACTAAAATGACTATTGGTTCCTCAGAGCAAACTATTTTTTCTATTTAAGTACAAAGCATGTAAAATTCAACCAGTTAATCTTGACAAAGTTAACAGCCCAGCTGAGTAAAGGAAGGATCAAACTGCAGGAACAACAATAATACAGTTTAAGAGGTCTCTGTGACCACAAGAAGCCATCTGGAACTCAGGTGTAAGAGCTACTCACACCTGCAGAAGTACCAACAACTGGATACACCTTTCCTTAATTTTATGTGACTACCAACATCTTAAGGTATCAAACAAAAGCTACATTAAAAAAAAGCACACTGATCACTTTAATGTCTTAGTTTAAGTAACACTAGATTAGCTTGGCAACAAAACCAATGCATATTAAACACATTTATCTAGTTTTTAGATACGCAGGGATGTAATTTATTAATAATTACTCCACAGAGCAGAGTCGGTCATAACAACACCGTTCCTCTTGTCACCTTGGTGTAACTAATGCAGCAATATCTCCAGATTTTAGCATGTTCCAAAGCCCAAGATGTACATTTATTTATCTCAGAGGCTGGTGATTTATGGCATCTCATAAATTAAAAGCCCTCATCATTATAACAGTCAAGTATTCAGCTGTAAAGGCACTGGCAGGGGTAACAATTTAAGCATTTCTCCAGAAGCCAATCAGTGTATTTGTACAACATGTGGAGAAACAATCTCCTAGCAAACTGATACTGCATGTAAAACCCAAAGTGTTTGTGAGGTTTAACAGGTATTTTCTTGCTGAAATTCTGTCTTGCCACATACAGAGAGTATCCAGAATCAACTGGGGTTACAGACTCTTTAAGGAAGTGTTGAAACAGTTTCACGAATGCTTAGAAGATGGTGTTTTGTTTGTGTAATTGCTGGAGAAATGCGCTCCAACTTACCTAAATAAGGAATACAAGGAGTCATCTTCAAGCTGCTGATATAGTCTCTAAGCCTTTTGTAATTATCTTCTTTACTCATCACATACTCCAACTTGTCAAAGGTGGCTTTGTCCTTCCGGCTCAGTAACTAGGCAAAGAAAGAAGGGAAAACCAGGTAAGCTTAAATTTCATCATTACAATTTTTCTTTTAGCCTTGTAAGCACAGATTTCAACTTGCCCATCGCTGTTTTTATTGGCTTGGGGTTGGTTTTTTTTTTTTTTAATACAACTGCCACAAAATTACAGCATTTACTCCATAAGGATGAGCAGGCTCTTTGGATCACCTCGTGACATGCTGAGCCTGTATGATTTCCCCCTGTGCTCACAGAGCAACTCCCACCATGCCTCCACTTCCTGCATTAGAGAAAAGTACAGAGCACATTAAAGGGGCTTCTGTGAGGGCAAGGAAGGACCCAGTTGTCAGTTCTTCAGTTTTGGAGCTGCTTCTTTTTAAAATAATTTTTCTTCCTCTGTCTCTTGGGCTCAAAGGATGCAAAGAACACCAAAGAGACGTACGTGTGCAGAGGCAATAAAAGCTAAGGCTGACAGTTTATAGCAGCAGGAAAGGACTCGGAGCCTTCTAAACTGCTGTTTGCTTCCTAGTTATAGCGTGCCAACCCTGAGCACAACCTTTCTGAAATGCAAGAAAGGAGTGAGGAGGTTCCAGGGCGCTGACAGAGTGGGGCAGGACTCACCTCGCTTCAGATTTTAATGATTATTTGCTTACATTGCCCAAATCCTCGCTGGTCATCTACAATTCCTTTGCATTAATTGGAGAGAAGTTGAATATTCTGTTCTGTGAACTTCCTGGCAAGGTTCACAACTCTTTTTCCAGTTTTGAATGGGGCAAATCACACACTAACAGCAGCATTTATTATTCTCCAGAGTTGAGAGTGTGTGCAGGCAGCGGGCGAGACGAACTTGAGGCAAATTCAGACATACCGTCAGAAGACATGAATTTCATCTTTTTTAGGAACATTAGATTACCAAGCAAATATTTAATGGCTCCTTTCTACTCTAGATTCCAGCCACATTAGGTGGCCTTCTTTTCATTTTGCAGGGGATGAATACACTTGCAGCTATTTTCCTGACTGTGTAAGTCGAGTTAACTGAGGGTTGCTACAAACCATCTCTCAGCAATGGAGAAGAAATCCTTCCTTGAGGAAGGTTTTGAAGAGTTACTGTATAACTTCCTCAAATGACTTGGTGACTCCAGTAATGGCTTCAAGTGATTTTTTTTGCTTTTAATACACAGAAAGCCAAAGGCTTAGAACTACTTCTAGAATTTATAAACTGAACCTCCAGGAGAAGGACAACCACATCAGTTTGCAGTGCACAGTGCTGGGAGCTCTCCTGCAACTCTGAATTTGCAAAGGTTTATGTAAGATGAGGAAAAATCAAGTGCTCGGGGTTATAGGAGAAATCAAAACACCTGCAGAAACGTGGGAGAAGTTACCTGGCATTGCAGAGGTTAGAAGGGGAGGGAAATTTAAACACTAATACAAGTGCCAACAGCAAACAAGTATAACCAAGCAGGAAAAGAAACTTGGGACTCCCAGTTCTGAATGGAATCATCATGGTAGTAACTAATTTAGCTGGTTTTGATTTATGGGTACAGTTACATTTATTTAGAGTCACGTACGAAAAGAGATTTAAAAGTCAATTTGGCATCACAGTTACATAAAACTGTTGAGGCATCAACTCCTTGACAAGACACCATCAGAGAAACAGAAGTTCTCCTCGAGACCATTTTGAAGTGTTAATTTCATTAACGTTTCCTTGGAGAGATTTTTGGTATGGAGAAGCAATGTCTTACTTAACTGTGCATTTGGAAAACGTGCCTAGAATTCCAGATGAGTATCCCAGCAGGAGTGGATTATATTCAGTTTTGGTTAACATTTATCAACTGAACAACATTATCACACGGTTATCAAAGAAACACTTTTTGTAACATCCAAGGATGCCCTGACATCTGTTCAGTGAAAATTTTCACCTCTTTTTAATGATCTATTTATATGTACCCCTCGCACAGGAGCATTTCAGTCACCTGAACCTTTCTGGCACACTTCATGTCACAGCTCATCTGAAACAGCTGGAAAACTACACAGTGTATGGCTGAATCAAGGATTACTGTCTAAGCTCTGAGGCATCAATGAGCAAAAGTAATTCCTGATATTCTTCTTATCAAGGATACTACATTAAAAATTATATTAATGCCAGTCAAAAAACAGACGTCAAATAAAAACGGTTCCAAAGAACACTGTTCTTTCACAACTGTGCAAATGCAGAACTACAAATATACTGTCCAATGCAGTTATAAATATGAAAATAATTCTGAAAACTCTGAGGAAAAGTGAAAGATTCAGTTATCGGTCAGAGAAAAAAACAAATCTCTTTATGGCAACTGAACCAAGAGTTTCTGAACATCTGCTCTCCATAGCAAAAGAAAAATTCCAACAGCATAAACCCCTAAATTATTAAAGTATGACCCACTTTGGCATTCAGAATTTTCCAGCAACTAAATACAAAGTAGCTTCTGGCCAAATTAGAAGTCTCTGCATTTAGCAGAACCTGCAGGGAACCATTTTTCAAAGGAAAATATTCCTATGCCAGAATGGAAAAAAAATATCCAAGAGGAAACCATAGACTTCGGAGGAACTAGAAGCATTATGCACGCAGCAGAATAAAATTAAAACTATCCGTAATAATTATTGCATCCTTGAAAACAGAGTGCTGTGTTTTCCTAAGGACGAATGAAGGATGTTGTATTTTCCTAAGGATGAATGAAGGATGTTGTATTTTCCTAAGGATAAATCAACCCCCCCCTCTGCTGTGCTGCTGCTCCACTCACCGCCCACGTCTTGGTCAGCCTGAAGATCGGAGCACTCTGCAGGCCTGACACCACTGCCATGAGTGCATGGAGATTATTCAGCTCATACAGTTTCTGAGGACACAAAAAAATACATACACAACAACAATAAACAACATTCCGAGTGCTGTCAATAACGGCTGCAGAACACATAATATAAAAATGAGGAAATCTGGCACGTTCTAAAATGAAGAGTTACAGTGAACTGCTGTGCTACCCAGACCACTTTTATGGCACCTCCTAACTTTTCATTACTGTATCTACATGGTTTTGAACTAGACTGTGCTACCTGTTTCATAGCCCACTGAGCACCCTTAAAAATACCCATATAGACATACATCTTGAGTAATACATTACAAGTGCCAGACATTTTCTGACATTCAAGCCCAACAAATTCCTTCCATAGCACTGGACAGCATTTTAAACCTTAACATGCCAGAAAAGATAACCCAGTGGTGAATGATGTCGTCATGGCAGTACTTAAAGTTTGTGCAGCTACCAAGGCTCTGCATCAAAGCACCCAAATAAATACTGTTGCAGGATAAAATCAAGGAGGTGTGTTTCAAAAGCCACATACCTGGAGTGCTCCTCTGACTGAAGGACAATTTTTGGGGTACGACAACTAACCGGCAGAAAGAAACAACTTGATCAAACTGAGCAGAGAAGCCATCAGGGTAAAGGAATTTGCTTTTAAACTCTCTACAAAACATTGTTGTTATGTGTTGAATACATCTGGAGCAGCCACCAAGGCAGGTTAGGATTCCGGACAGATAAAATAAGGAACCCTTCCTTTTCGCAAAATGGTGGAAGG
Organism: Pseudotriccus pelzelni; assembly: GCA_035584735.1. Taxonomy (NCBI): domain Eukaryota; kingdom Metazoa; phylum Chordata; class Aves; order Passeriformes; family Tyrannidae; genus Pseudotriccus; species Pseudotriccus pelzelni. Next base: position 27,607,091 of record JAWMRA010000005.1, on the reverse strand, counting down.
TTTGTTTTCCTGCTTGAAATTTGGGTAAGCTAAGTTTTCCTGCTCAGGAGGCCTTTCATGAGGTAACAGGACAAAACCAGCTGGACTAACATGACACTGAATAAATGCTGAATATCAAAGGATCACAGTGATACTACAAGGATGGTTTTCTGGGTAATAGTTTTGGAGCAAAGCAAATGGTTCTTTCTTACAGCTCCTATAGGACAAAGTACTCATGGGCATTACTCAGAAATGCTGCTTTTAATGGCACCTTAAGAGCAATTCCAGTCTGGGTGCTCAGCACCCCACGGTTCTACTGACCGTGGAAGTGTGCCCACACCTACTGAGGAAGTGCTGCCCTCTCCTCATCCTCTCTTGGGAGGATTCTTTGGTAACCATGAATAAAGGGCAAGCAGTATTTTGTGGGGCAAGGTGGAAGGGGGTGGATATTTGTCCTATATCACAGTCCTACTATTCTTCCAAGTGGTCCTGCTGGAGTTTGTCCCTCCACTTACACAACAACCCTTCTTACTCACACACGGATCCCCAAACATGGTAAAGTCCATTGTCCTAAAGGACAGCGTAGATGATTTAAAAAGGAAAAAAAGGGCTTTCCCAGCTGCTGCCAGCACTGAAACAGAAGTCGTCACCCATCAGGATAGCCTGGGAACTCTGGGGGAATGCAGCTGTTAGGTCCAATTAGTTCATGCATAAAGCAATATTGATGAGATCCCATTAAAGGGCTGTGAGCTCTACCAGAGACGGCAGCACAAAGAATTCACTGTGGAGTGGATTCACAGCTTCTCTGCAGAGAAGTTCATTAGTGTGACCTCTGGCACCAAGCTGCTTTGATACCAGCTTTGAGGTACACAGGAAATCCTTCCAACAGCACTGACTGCAGAAACTTCCTGTCAGCAGCTGACTGTGAACCAAGCCAAGATAAGAGACGCAGCGAGTAAGGCAAAAAGTTTCTTGGTTTTTGTTACTGTGATTTTTACAACTCCCAGGTAGAGCCAAGCTCAATTATCTAACTGTTAGAGCAGGTAACTGTCTCCAAACCAGCAGCATTCCAGCAGACACTGCTGCCTGCCAGGCACCTCCAGGGGCTGTGCCCAAAGCCGAGCCTACAACACCCAGCCCTGGCCACTTCCATCCCAGTACGAGCCAAAGCTGAGCCCACCTGGCTTCCCACATCTGTTCTGCACTGGGACCACACAGGGGAGCCTCCCCCTCCTACGGAGGCACACGGAGCACCAGGCAAAATTTGTACGTTTGTATTTCAAATGAAAAAAAAAAAGCCCAAACAAGAACTCATTTTTAAAAATGCATGAGATGAAGCCACATTAACTCAGCAGATATCAAAAGATATTTAAGAGAGATCATTAAGAGTTTATGACCACAGCATCATTACTGAGCAAAGCCTGTGGAATCTTACAAAATTAGCTTGCTTTGCCAGAATTTAGAGTCAAATGCTACGGAAGTTAAATATTATTTCATTAAAAACAAGACAAGGAATGCATTTGAATACAAAATTCCTGACAGAAGTTGTACGTCTTTTGTGACAGGTAACCCCAGGTGGTCACAGCACTCAGCTGTAGTAACAGGCACCCACCATCTGACAGCAGAAACTTGAAAAACATCCCCCTCTTCTCACTGCAGGGAAGAAGTTTCCCTCTGCTTTGAAGGGCCAGGACTCTGGTTCACTCACACATCAGTCAAGGTTTGCTGACCCTTTTCCTATGAGTGTCAGTCCAAAAGGCTTTAGGAAAGACTGAGAGCTCCAAAAGGGGTGTTTTTTTTGGAATTCAAGTATATTTTTGAAACCGTATTTATTAACTTGGTATTGCTCATGCCACAATTGGAATAGGAGATAAAAGACCCTTTCCTTCTAATGGTAAAGGCAAAACAATTTTATATATATATATAGCTAATATATACATATATATATATAGCTGATATATACATATATATATATAGAGAGAGAGAGAGAGAAAGAGAGAGAGAGAGAGAGTTAATATTTCATATATAAAAACTGTTTCTGTTCTGACTGATGCTGTTTGAACTGATTCTACACACAGCATTTTGGTTTAACCAACACTGGAAATCACTTCCGGTAAATTATAGTATCTAATAAGCAGTATGTCAAATAAAGAATCTTTGCATTACCTTAATTAAACTAAATCAGGTATCAGATAAATATTTCCCCTGTGTATTTCTGAACTGACCAATTTAGGCATAAAACCTTTAATCTTGGTGAATCCCTTTCCCAACCCAAATTCTTACCTTCGCGGTTTTAATGTAGTGGCTCAAAACCTCAGCTCGTATTTTCAAAGTCTGTGCATGCAGGATCTCTCTAACAACCCAGAAGCTCACCTAGAAGGCAGAAAAATTCCCCTTTAAAAAATACAGAGCTTCACCATAACACACTGAATAGTTTTATTTATTTTTATAGAAGCAGCATCTGGGCAAACAGCCTTGATTTCGGGCTGAGCTCGAGGGCGAGACCTCACAGACTACAAACCAAACGGCAAGACTCTCAAACTTCAGACAATGCCCTCCCCAGGAAAACAAAATGATGAAGAAATTTTATGACAAGTCTACAGACTGAAGGAATATAAAACACTAAAACCGAGTTATATTCGTTGGGTTTGCTTTTGCACAGCTTCAAAGCTGCGCTGCCCGGCGCTCAGATGAGCTGAACAGCTTCAACTGCAGCTCACCGACGTTTCCAACACCTCCAAAACAAAATGCATCCTGAGCAAAACTGGATCATAAGGCAGGAAGTCCCTGCCGTAACCTGGTTTATAGTTTGTACTCCTATTTCTGGCTGGGCCAATGGACAGCAGGGTACCACAGTGCTGGGTAAGTCTGACAGGATTAACTTCACCGGGGTGTGAAATCACTGCTAAACCCAGGGGGGTGTAAAGGATGGTTGCTGCATTTCGTACGTACAGGAATGACTCAGAAAAACCTGTATTTTAAAAGGGTTTTGCTAACATTCTAATATTTTCTCTTCTCTGCTTCCCCTCTGCCCCCACTAAGAAGGATAAAAAATAAACACCCTCATAACTGTAACAAAGCAGTAGCAAAGAATTAGCCAATGGTAACAAATACTGCAGCTTTTATTCATGTATTCACAGCAAGTTAGGAAAGACTGAGTTATCAGGATACAGCATGACTGGTATTTACAAAACCCGTGGAAGTGGTGTAGGAAGAAAGGTACCTTCTCATACCCAAACACCTTTCAAGCCGTCACGTTGCTTTGATTTTTAAGCGATGCTGAAGAACTTCTTGTAAACTAACACTGTGTGTGTGTATTCAGGTTCCTGCCCAAAACCTCAGTTAAAAAAATGAAATATCCTGTTTCACTTTGTCCACTGTGAGAGTCTTAACAGGGAACAGCACGAGAGGATCCAGACCCCCAAAATTATTACACTCGCAGTCAAGTTGCAGTGATCTGATGACAACTGGGATGTTTAAAACACAACAGCTCTTTGGAACCGCAAAATGAAAGAATGACAAGAAAACCCACCAAAACAAAAAAAATTCTCACAAACGTCTCCTCACATGACAAATACTTTCCTTCGGTCTGTTTGTCTAAGGCTGTGTTAGCCAGGAAAGAATTCACCATGGAGCTCAGGTTTCTGTTTCCTTGCTTTTTATTTCATTTTCTTTCCATTTCTTTTCTTTTTGGTTTTTTTTTTTTTTTTTAAGCAAACTGTCTCAGATAAACTGTGCTGTCCTCACCAACAAAAAAGGGTTCCCTGTAAAATACACAAGTACTGAAGACATGAAATATTTGACAGCACTTAAAAATTCTGTCAAAAAAAGCGCTTAACCTCAGTTTGATGCTCTGCTGTAGTTACACAGCTTGAAAAAAAAAGAACTTTTTCCCCTTGACTGACCAACGAGTTTCTAAGGAGATGCTTTCCCTTTGAAGATCAAAGGAATTTAAATTTTTAACACAGATTTTTGTATCATAAAGAACCAGGTAGAGACAACACATGCCTTAAAAGCCCAAATCTCTTTGATTTCAGGTTAACAGTGTCCATGTAACAGGAGAATGCTTTGATAGCCCAGACTGTCAAACACTTGCTCAAAACACAGAAGATGCTCAAGCATTTTCACAAGGATGAAAAACACTCTGTTGGTCCTGACGTCTGTGATGGGTCACAGCGACTGTGCCACACCAGTGCCCTTGTTTATCCCAGGAAGCCTGGCTTCCATCCCAATCCCAGCCACACCTATCCCAAACACTTCCAAGCTCCTGCAGGAAAAAAACCAACCCAAGCCAGAACAAAATGCAGAACTTGCTTCGGAGCTCCGAGCCAGCCAGTCCCTTCAGAGACAGAGTAAGCAGGAGATGGAGAATTAAACCCACTTCATCACTTCCATTGCAACCACTTTCACTCTGCTTTGATGTGTTTTTACTGATACAGACACTGGTTTTTGGCCGGTCTTGTCTATTAACTGGCATCTTCAGACACTCCCATAATCTAATGCATTCCAAGTACTGAAAAAGAAATCATTTAAACAGACCCTTTCATTAATTCTTCACGTAAACCTCATGTATTTGTTCCATGCATTGTGGTTATTTTGCTTCAACTCCTCTCACTGCATTTAAATGTTATTCTACCAATATCAATTAGCTGGATGACTCCCAGCCTTTGATACCAGTTCAAACCAGCATTTAAACCCTTGACACATAATTGCACATTTATATTCTTCCCTATTAAGGTCAACCCAGAAAAACAGGCTTAACTTTAGAACATATCTGTTCTTGAATCACATCTTAAGCTTTTTAAATTAGCCCGTGTTCGTCTTATCTGAAATCCTATTTTTGTTATACTGGCACTTTGAAGTTCACAGTTGTTGCTTCCAAAGCTGGTTGTGCTTTCTGTGCTAATTAGAGGATAGGCAAAAATCGAGAACCTCTCTTTAATAGTTTCTCAGTTTCTCTTCAAAGTATCTTCCACGCACACTAAACCTCTTCACCACTCCATTTCTTAATTCCTGATAAGCCCAGTCAAATCCACTGCAATTCGGCAACACTACAATACTCAAGACTAACTTCTCCTGCACGTAATGTTTGCATTTGGGTTAAAAAAGGACACAAAACCCCCAAAACCAGAGCCAGTAGAACACAAAATCTGCCTTTTGCAAGTGGGATCTTTTGCTTTAAAATTGGTCCAATGTACTGAATCCAGTTGGCTAACTCCTCTAATATTTTAAGCTCTGTGGCAGCACAGTTCCCTTCCCACTTGAATAAAAACCTAAAGAAGGAGGTTTTCAATAGAGATAATCTGATAACCAAAAGAACAGTGACCTTTACATAAACAGCTACCTTAGATAAACTGTGTTTGGTTGAAACATATGATGAATGTTTATTTCCAAAAGGCAGAACAATGATCTCCTCAGTAAACTTGGCAACTGTGCCCTCTGACAGATTTACCAGTAACAGCAGCAGTGTGCAGGTATACAACCCACTTTCAGAAGTAAGTGGAAAAAGGCAGAAATTGGAGTTTAAAAACAAGAAATTACATATTTATAAACAACAATAATTAGTAAATGTGTAGATCTAAGAAGTAGATGCAATCCCAGTGTAGTCCCTGACAAGAGAGTCCTGGCATGGAAGGATTCGATTGATTTCTCTTCCCTGAACTGGATGTGTTTTCACAGGCACCACATACAATTATCACATAACTCCTGCTGGAAATACCCTACTTCGTCCTCAGTGGGCTGCAAACACAGAATCATTGCTGCTTCCAAAATGCTACCAGCAGATCAATCTGCTGTGAGGAAGCTGTTAGTGCTTTAATATTCTCTTTACTCAAAAAGTGAGAGCTGTTCATGGTTTTCTTTTGGCAAGTTTGGGGGAGGAAGAGACAGATGCATAATGCATAATTTAAACCCAGTGAAATTTCAAAGGTTAACAGAAGTTTGATGAAATGTGTTCCTGCCTGAGAAGGACAAAAGTTACACTGATTTTCCTGATCACTTATTTTAGGAGGACTAAGCTTTAGAACCTCCCCCCAGGTAAGTGGAGCAGAAACAATCCTTGTCCCTCTCCACCCCTCCTATGCACAAATAAGACTCATCAAGGCTTTGCTTGATGCCAGAAGTGCAAGTCCCTATTCCCATGATATGTTTTCCCCTCCTTCCTCCCTATCCTGAGCACACTTCACCAATTCTTTGGTATGTCTAAAGTACCCTAAACAATAACCACTGAGAATGGGGGCCTTGATAAGGTAATTCCTGACACAGCCCTCACTACAAAACCAGCCCAGAATATTCAGTAAAATTAACGTTTCTTGGAAGAGACAACTGCCATGAATAAGCAAGACAGCAAGTGCTGGAATCAGCGCTGAATCAATGAAATTAATATCCAAAGTATTAGTGTTCTCACACCAGTCTGAACATGAGCAACTCGAAGAGCTGTATTAAGAAAACGTCAACCAAATGCAAGGAAACCACCACCACCAAAAGAAAGTAACACTAACAGAAAAAACACCCAAAATCCTCAACCCACCCCAGATCACAATAGATGATGTGGTCACAAGAAGTTTGCAGTGTAACATTTTCTCTTTGGTCAAATGGAAAAATCGGGTCCAAAACCCAAGGCCAGGAAAGAATTTCAGTCATCAGAAGGTTAAGAACATACTCAGTGCGTTTTTGATGACAAGTAACAGGATCTGGTCATATCCTGAATGTGAGCAATCATGAAAAGTGAGAAAGTACACAAGAATTGACAGGGGGAAAAAAACCTGAAAAGGTTAGTTTGGTCTGAGTTTCAGATGAACAACAAAGATGTCTGTAAGCCTGAGTACAGAGGTTAGAGCTGGAAGAGAGCCTGTAAGTCTGAGACACTATTAAACATTTACAAGAGGAGATATGAGAGAAATAGAATTACTTCATCTGAAAGAGGAAACGCAGCATTACTTAAAAAGCAATCCAGTTTTGAAACTTGGTTGGCCAGCTGCATAGCTGGAGTCCTACAGCTTTAAATTGTGCAGAAAGCTAAAATTCTGTTCTCCTTTTAAAGGCTGATTTTATGCAGAGAAATTGTTAAGTTAAGAAAATCATAACCCTCAAACACACTACCTGAAAATCTTGAAGAAGTCCTGCCAAAATAATTACCTTGAAAAAATTCTGCCAACCAGAGAGCTAAAGAATGGATTTTGTACAGAAAAGTTGTTCAGAGTTTTTAAAGTTTGCCTAGAATCACCTTAAAAAGGTAACCATGCTGACAGCAGGCTTCTATTTCTAGGGACAAAAGCATCTATGTGAAGCAAAAGACACAAACACAGAAGGAAATTACATCTAATTACTACTGCAGAAATCCTGCATGGTAAGCATTTAGCCTGTAATTATGATCCTGTCTTTATATAAGGGACAGGCAGCATTTATGGGGAAAATAGGCACTTTTCATCAATTACTGCTGCTTAAAACAGAATCACAGCTATTTCTTCAGCACTGGCTTGGTCTTTCTATATATCCTGCAGATAAGTGCCTGCTGTAAGGAGTTCCTTAAGTTCTCAAGTAATCAGCTGCAATCCCAAACAAAGGTGATGTGCCAGAACACTTAATCCCACAGACTTTTTAAAGTGTCTACATGTAATATCGCTGGAAAAGAAATAACTCACGTGATTGAATCTTCTGGTGAAAGCGACAGCATTCGGTGCAGAACTGTATTTCTCTTTTTTATTCCAGCCACAGCTTGCCAGCTCCTGGGAGAACAAGGATGAAAATCCACTTCTTTAATTTAGTGCATAACACATGTTCAGAGCCATGCAGAGACATAAATCTCTTCAGCTTCAAAACAACTTAACAGAGCAACAACACACTGGAGTAATACAGTTACACTCCTCCCGATTCCTTTGGCAAACTGGTATCCCACAAGTGGGATTTCAGAATTGTTTTGAGGGACTGGACTTTTACAGTTCATCTTTTGCTGAATTAGGCTCTTGGATAATTCACCTCTTAGTAGGAGATTCGTTTTTTTACCACAGAAAATCCCACCTTAAATGGGGATCTCAGACAGAGAGCAACATGTTCTTTTGTTTTTAACCCACCTCCTGAAGATGCTTAAAAGTCTCCTGAAAAGATACACCTTGTTAACTCGGTCTAAGACACGTCCCATTGTTTTAATTTGGCATGTTAATACGTGCCCACTGCCCTGGCCCTGCACATCTGAAGACTCGCACCAGAGGCAACAACTTCGGGAATCCTTTGGCTCTGGAGAGAAAGCACACGGCACTGGACACTGCAGACCAAGCAATGCTGCTCCTGACTGGACAGACACACCCCCACATCCTTTCCCAAGGCTCTGGAGACACAGCTCTGCAGGCCCTCAGGCCTGTGCTACCAGTTCAACAGCTTAAGCCAACACCTACACCACGTCCGGGGACAGACACACAGCTCTGGCAGTGCCAAAGGCAGTTTTTTCCCCTCCCTTTAAGGAGATGCAAGAAATGCTTCTCCACCTCTCTAGCAAGACCCCTCTCCCCTGTACAGGCAGTTTTCTTTTCTCCTGTCTATAAACTAAAATAAAAGTCATTTCCCTTTGCTGCCTGTCCAGTTTCTCAGCATTCCTGACTGACCCCTCCGCTCCAGGGGACACTTGTTAACACCCTCTTGCCCCTTCCTAGAACCAGCCTGTCTAAACTCCTGCCCTTGAAAAACACTCACTTCTCTGCTAAACAGATTGTGCCGCTGTTCCTTTCCTCTATTTCAGGCATGGTTCTTGGTCTTCCTCCAGAATTCCACTTTTTCCACTACAAGTTTCAAACCTGAAGTGTTCACCAGAATGACTTCCTTACTCTGCCAGTCAGCTCAGGCACAGGAGCTACATCACCACAACCACCCGTTTCTGATTTTATGTGATCCATCTAAAATGAGGTGAAAAACTGAAAGATTTAGGATCAGGAATAAAACCCTGAACTTACTTCCTAACTCATTTTGGGTTTTGTTCCTTTTTGAATATATAGAAAATTTTATTTTCCTTAACAAAATGCTAGGGGAACACTTAAATCATGACCCGTATTACATGGCAGAAAGAGAGATTGTGTTTCCCACTAAAAGCTTTATATGGGTCAAAGTGAAAGTCTCAAAAAGAGGTGAGAAAAGGGAAGCATTCATAGTAGAACCATTCTAGCACTTCAGAATTATCAGAGATTAACAATATTCAATAACTGAGGATTTTTTTCACTGCTTGGCCTGGTGAAGCAGAGGGGACGAAAAGGTTAAAAGACAATAACCCAGTGAAGCCTTTCGGTGTGAGCACACATAGGCAAATGATTTTGGATGATGTATTAAAATATGTAAACTAAGCAATCAGATTTTCCAATAAAAGCAGGCGGATGTGTTCTGCAAGGGAACATCTGGCCCTTGGTTAATGGTAACAGAACCACCAGCAGCACAGCTGAGCAAGGCTGGCACTCCTTTTTTGCCTCACAGTCACTGCTCTCTGGAAAGCCACAACCACTGCAAGAAAGGGAGAATAAAAAACAACACACCCCTTGTCACCGCCAGGGAACAGACAGAAATCTTATGACTGACTGGGGGAACTCCTATCTTTTTTCTTTTTCTTTTGTTTCCTAAAAATTAAGATGCAAATTGGCTGCTTTCATACAGACAGAAGTTTATGTCAGAGAGGTGTGTTCTTTATTACCTTCATTTCTTATACTATAGCCTGCTAATTATTAATTAACAAAGAAACAGGAATTCCTTCTCATTTCTTTTCTCAGAATTAACTTGCAGGCAGTTTTTGGGATGCAGAAAGGTGGTTTTCAGAACCCCCTGGAGTGATAAAAACCTGCTTAAAGTTCAGGCAGAGGGTCATGTCACTATATAATGTCCAAGCCGTAGTAACAGGTCAAGTTACCAAGAAGAAGTTCTGATGTTGCTTTAAAACAAAAAAGAGTGACCTATAATAATTTAAAATACATGGTTTCATACAGACACACCACAGTAATTTAAAAATATTAAAAGACATTTTAAAAATACTGCTCACGCCCCCTAAAGATGGTGAAAATCATCTCCAGCAATTTTAAAATTAAGCATCTTGGCGTACATCTTACAGAACCCTCGTCTGGGAAAACCAAGGAACACACATTTAAAGGCTCAAAATTTCCATTCAGCTACCATTCCACAAAGCTGGGGAAGCAAAGGGAGATCCAGAGCCTGTATAACATACATTTGCTGGTGAATTAGAACAATTTGTCATCAAACACCCTGTTCTTAAATCTCAGCACAGTGAGAAGGATGTTGCTCCTCATCTCCCACTGGGCATGCAGATGAGAGCTCTGCAATTTGGTATCAGTGTCAGTAGATCCTGTTTTGTTTTCTGATTTCCAATTCCACAATGCTTGAGTGCACACGTCAAGGGACGGGTAAAGATTTACAAGTTGGGTATGGCAGAGTCAGGCAGAAACTTGAAGGAAACTCAGAAACCCACAACACTCCATTAACCTTTAGGCAAAGTCTTTCCATGGCCGATTTTGCCTTCTGCAAAGCGGGAGAAAAAGGCAATTTAATTGTGTCCAGCTTCTTCTGACCTGGGAGCTGATCTTCATGGCCCCTTTCCTTGGGGGATTAACACAATTTAGGGACACATCGGACAACAGACCTCTGAGTGGCTGAGGGGGAGCACTGATGGACAGTTCATACCTGCACCCTGCCAGAGCCTTCAACTGCTTCTGTGGCAACACTTGAGACAAAAAAGCCACCCCTCCTCATGGATATTTTCCAGTGAAGATGTCACATCACTTTTTCTTATGCAATACATACAGATTTTCACTTTATCTGACTCTTCTAAATGTTTTCCTCACATGTGTGTTTGTGTACTGCTTTTTCCGACGTTAAGCACTGCAGGTTCAAATCAGATCAAACAGGGAGCCCTTTGCAAGATCAAACCAACCAAAAATCCCACACAAATCCCACAAGGGCTGGGAAATAGCTTGCTGAAATCATAGAAAAGCTCAATCACGACAGCATTTTCAAGTACAGACCAAACAGCAGCTTTCCAAAAAATCTGGAGGTGCACAAGTGATGAAATCAAGAATCCCAACCAAGAGATTTCTCTACTGGAAGCAAAATAATGGTCAGTGTGTCACAAGAGTGTCACGACCAAGCCTTCTACCAGTCAAATAGCTTGTGGTAGACTGAAGGTGGCTGATGAGCTGAGAGACTTGCACAGTGCTGGTAAAATGGACAATAAACTGAAAAATAAACCCTCAGAAGCGCAAAGCAATGCCCACAGGAAAATGCTAATGGTGCAGAAATAAGAAAAAATTAATCATTTATTACAGTCACTGTGAAGATACTGAAAATATCAAGTTCAGCTGAAATCTGAAAGGAATTACATAAAAATAAACCAGAGAACACAAATCATTGATATATTACCCTGACACACCCACAAATCACCAACACCTTGAAAGTTAAGATGGCATTACAACCATTTTTGTTTTTCCAAATAGGATATGAAACAGTTACAGGAACACAGGGCAGGATGAAGGATTAAACAGGTATCAGCAGATGAAACCCAAAACATTATGATCTGAATAATCAAATCAGGATGTTTTTCATTCAGAAACACTGAAGCCCAGATGCTTCATCTCCAGCACTAACTGAATAGTTAAAGACCAATATTATTTCCCAAACAAACTACTAGTTCCAGACATTCTTGTGTTAAAAACCATCTGCCTCAGAGCTGTATTAGCTGGGACAAAAATTAAGATTTACAGACACACATTTTGCAATTCCAGAATTTGTACTCTGGCATAACTTTTTCTCATTTACATTTGAAAACAAGGCCAATGAAATACTCACCTCTGGCTGAATTGCTTTAAATACAGGCACATCCATTAGCGTTATTTGACCCTGGAACAAAAATTTTAAAAGTCATAAGTTGAGCTCAAAATTAACCTTGGATTCCATTAAGGTGTTGTGATGATCAAGAACATTTGTTCTGTTTCCCTTTCCTACTTGGCTTACATTTGGTTGCTAATTTCAGAGGTTTCGCCTCCTGCCTCGGGGCCATCCTGCAAAAGCAGGGAGTGAAGTGCTCCCAACTTTGCATAAACAAATAATAAACAAATTAGGAGAAGTTATCCCCAGGGGCACAATCCTGCAGGTACACACGCAAGTCAGAGCCTGAATTCAGAAACAGTAACAGAAGAGGCTGCCCCAGAGGACAAGGAACTGACTTCAGCTGCTCAGGGGCAGCTCCTCTTCAGGCTCTGCATGTTAGCGCAGGTGCCACACAATTCTAACACCCCTAACGTTTTCTAATCAATACCTGAAGCACATTTGATTAACTAAGCAAAGTCACTGCTCAGTTGCTCAGCAACAGTTAAAATTAAAGACAGCCATCTCTCCTCCAGCAGCTCAGAGCCAGGGAGCACATTTTCATTCTGGGATGTCTGGTTAGCTTTGAAAAGCATAAAGTCAAAGACCAGGTTTTGCATTTTGAAACATATTCACAGAGCCTTATTTTAAGCTTAGTTAATTCTGTACAATTTAGGATTTCCTTTTGACTCCATAGGCCGTCAGGAAAGGCCCTTTCTTTTCAAGAGGACACAAGTAGCCCAGAAATAGCAGTGCCATCCAAGTTAGGTATCACAAATATCCTCTTAATGGTGAATCCAGGGACCTTGTTGTGTTCCCTCAGCTGTCAGCCGCACAGCTTTATTCCCATTTCCTTGAAAACAGCAGCTCCCCATTTATACACTCCAAGGTACACACTGACAGGTTTGTGGCTCTCACAAATTGCCAGTGCCCCTGAATGACACTGTGGATGTGGGAACAGCTCCTCAAAGTCAACCTCGCGGGAAGATTTTAACTGGGATGCTGCAGTTGAAAGCCAGCAAGTGCACAGAGACCTCTAAATCTATTTTTGGACAGGAATTAAAGCATTAAAAAAAAAATTACACAGAACAATTTTCTGCAACCAACACACTGCACACGATCAGCTGGTATTCTGCAGCACAACATCGCACGAGTAATAAGCCTTTGAAGAGCTGACACTTCCTTTTGATTTCCACAGCGAAGAACCCAACGCCTGAAAGAGCGGCCACGAAACTCCGTGTCCTGCCTCCCACTTGTCTGCTTCAGAATATCGAGCTCACTGCCAGTGAATATGTGGCTGAGGGGAGGTATCACTGTGCTAGTCAAGAGAGGAAATCAATAGGAAAATCGGTTGGGGTTGGGAAGGCGGAATGAGAAGAATGGGCACTTCAATAAAATTCAAATCTAGGGTGTATTAAACGATCCTTTCCAAAGACACGGGCGTTTCAATGGTTATTAATATTTCACTGCAAATCCTCCTTTCTAAAACAAGATTACAATAACAGCACAATAGAAACGGGCCAGGAAACTGATTCACTGTTCACAGAGCTGAGAAAATGCTTAAAAATAAATGTCTTTTTTCCCAGCCCTCCAGCATCTGTCCTCTTCATCAGCCTGAGCTGCCTCAGCTAAATCTGACTGCTTGCTGCAGTAGCGACTCCTAAACCAATTATTACTTTAAGATAAGCTCAATGCCAAATGTTTATGAAACAGAAAGGTTTTATTAGGACTTCACAGTAAAATTTCTAGATCTAAAATAAAGGCACACGTCTCAGATGGGGATATTAAAAAGGGCATCTTGACACTGAAATAAACAGATGTCAAGGGTCGTGATTAACAGTCATTACTGAAGATATTTGAAAGTGCTAGTATGCATATTAAAATATTTTAAGAAGTTTGAGAACTCAAAATGCTCAGTAAGTTTTAACAGAGGAACTTCTTTCTTTCACTATCATGTTGATATTAGGCTGATCTTTTTTTTCTTTTTGCTAGTTTGGTTGACATGTTGCTGCTTTTACTAAAATCTTCAGGAACACTGCATCAAATCAGCACTTGTTCAAGAAGCATCCCTTATTGAGGTGCCTTTCTTAAACAGCTTGAGATTTCCATTAGGAGTTCCAAGTGCTCATAAATTGCTCATAATTCACAAGAATCAAGCCACTGAGAGCTGAATACTGAAGCTGATGGATAAAAAGCCATTTGACTTTACATGTGTGACACGGTAACTCGCATTAGAGTTTAAAAATACCTTTGACAAAACAGACTTCTTGAAACATTAACTTGCTCACATTTCTAAGTCTAACAACTGAATTTTTTTTACCCTATTAAAAGATGCTCTCTCACTGCTAAGTAAGAAACAAAGCAAGCTGAAAGGCTGGCAGTCTAATTAATAGCACTTGAGATGACAAAACTTCCAAAATGATTTAGGATTTTTCTGTCATGTGCCACTGCTCAGCTTTAACAGCAACAGAAAACTTCTGCCTTGACCAGGGGAATTTAAACCCCAACAAACAGAGCCACCGGTTTGGTTCCTGCAGTGAAAGAGAGACAATGCACTAACTTTTCTCACTCCAGCTCCTTAACCCAGCCAATACAAATTCCTGGAGAGCTTCCCTCTCCCAAATGTGGTTTAATGCTTTAATATTCAGACCAAAAATTGTAAGTGTTCACATCAACTTGTTACATGAAGCTGGCCAACCATAACTTCTCTGGGTTTCGGATTGTCAGCTGAGTAGACTTAAAAGAATAAAAATTATTACATGCAAAACAGAAAGCTGTGAGCTTGTCCTTACTTATATTTTAAACAAGCATTCTTGATCATGCAAAGATAGGGAAACTTGATATTTTCTGTCCTTCCAGGAGTGACATGTCTATCAAGTTCGTTTATATATTACAGTATTCCTTCCTTGCCAAGGCAAAGAGTGAGCCAAATGGAATTTCTGTGTCTGTGTTTGCCCTAGATCCCAGATAAAAGCTCTGGAATATGATTAGAAGAGGTATGTTTTTAATACAAAACTAATATATTTCCCCATTCTCAGCCACTTGAAGAGCTCTACAAGGGAAAAACCATCTCGGAAAAACAGCGAATGATCATTTTCCAATTAACACACCAGAACAGTAGTTGGGCAGATATTTCCCCACCCCTGCCCAGCCATGGGAGTTTTGCAGGAACAGGAGACCTTTCCTGGGGACAGTCTCCAACAGCCAAGTTTAAACATATTTGATCTCCCGTGGGTGTTGAGCAGTTGGACTCGTTAACAATTAAGTGCTTCAAACCACTAAAATTACGACCACACAGCTCCGTATAAAGAGGTTTTACCCCTCTCTTGGGGAGATCTGTCAGGTCAGAAATTTTACACCCAGACGACTAAGAGCTGCTTTTCTGTGTCCTGCTTCTTTCAGGAACATGGAGAAGCTCAACAGACTGAAAGTTTAAAGCGTTTCCTGATTTTTTTCTCTTTTCTATGAGTACACCTGGATTATGCTCCTTCCAGAAAACCCTGTAACTTAAGAACTCCCAGTTCCATTTAAAGACCACTGTGTTAAGCTCCTCTCCACGCTCCTATATGAAAATTCCCATTGGATCTGGGCTATGATCCCACCTTTCTAGTCCCTAGACCTTCTCAAGCATGAGCTCTTTCTATCAGGCCACTACAAGTTTTCCTGCCATGTCCCTACCCCAAGGACGCTGCACTTCCCACACAGCTCCTGGACAGACACCCTCAGTGTACCAGGAAAAACTAAGTTTCTGTTTGGGACGAATAAATAAATAAATAAATAATCTAATGTCTGCATTTTGGTTATTGAAGAACGCTGCCATCACCTGATTTTCCTTCAAGCCATGTTGGTTCAAGCAGCACTTCATAAATTGTTCCTTAATCTGAATTTTTAGAAGGAATTACATTTAAGCCTTCCAACTTGGCTTAGCACTGTCTCTCTGAGCTGCCAGGACACTTCTCCCTCACTGAAAAAATAGCTAAGCTTCTGTTAAAGCACGGCATCAGTAGGAGAATAATTCTGCTGTCCTGAAGGAACATCAGGGGATTCGAGTTCCTGTGTTGAAACTCTCCTTGTTTTCTCACAACGGCCACTCCAAAACTTTTATCATTAATAGCTCCTCCACATGCCATAATTAAGTTGCTTCTTCTTGCTCTCATTGGGAACATGTTTAATATTCTTCTGTAAAGTAAAGCTAACAGGATATAGGGTAACTTGATATCTGACTGTCAGAAGAACATCTCTGAGAAAAACTCCTTTTTTCGACCGGATGGTTTTTAAATAAGCTCTACTTGTGTATTGTTTCCAAAATAAGCAGGATCTTCTTCCAACAACCATTTGACAAAGCTCAACTGGAATCAAAAAGAAAGAAATACACACACATCTCAGCATGACCTTACTCCACAGCACTTCCAGGGACCAGGGTGAAGAATAAAGAATCCTTCTTAGATAACTCAGTGGAAAGAAAAAAAAAAAGCAATGGATTTATACAGCTGTGCTTCCCTTAATTCTACCTCAAATATTTACCCCACCGTGGCTAGGCCCAAGCATAAAATGGAGAAGTGAGTCAAAAAGTAATAAACAGGCAGATAATTAAACAGTAGCTGTCTAAGAAATATGAATTTACTGTGAGGCAAAAAATAAATATTTCTTCAACCTGAGGTTCCCCAGCGCCTTAATTTGGAGCTCATGTCCCCAGGTATTTTTTTTTTTTTCATTTTTTTCCTTCAGCCTCCCCTTTCCACTGCCCCACTAACATGTCCCACCCCACAAATTGTGCCCTGTGTGCTCCAAACCACACTCCTCTCCCTGGCTGAAAATGGGGAGCATTCACTGCGACCCTGCGCACACACAACGGGCCAGACGCCGCTGGGCAACGCTGGCACCGGCCTGGTTGTGGCTTCCAGCCCGCTAATAAAGAATGGAGCAGGGACCAGCCTAAAAGCAGGTATTCACATTTCACCTACAAAGCTGCCTGCAGAACCCTGGGCAAAACACAAACGTGCCCTAGTTCACGTTCACTGAATTTCCCCCAAATCCGTGCAGGTATTCAACACATGCCCTGAAAGCTGAGAGGTGATAAGGCAAACTAAAAATTTGAAAGGAGCAGCAGCTTTGCCTGAAGATCTCGCCCATTTCAGCCGTAACTTGGCCCTTCCTAAAGCAGCCTTCAACCTCACAAAGACTTTAAACCACCCAGTTGGTAACGACAGTAAAACTGACTGTTACAGCTAAGTTACAACAAGAATTTCCATTACAGTTCAACCTGGAGCCCTTGAAGGGCTGGCAGACTTTGCTACAGAGTTAGTGTGAGATAAAAGGACGGTTACATGGAAAGGCACACCAGGATAACTGACATTCAGGGTAGTGTTAGATGACTGCCAAAGGGGAGAATGTGGAAAGAAAATCACCAAAAATATCTGCACTCGGGTTTCTGTTTGGCTTGGTAAGCAGCTTCTTGAAAATCCAGGATTACAAGTGATAGCTGCTGTTGTCCAACTTGCCTCTTACCCACTAACTGACTAAACAGATGGAGTTTTGAAGTAACAATAATGTCTCTAAGTCAGTGGGAACTGAAAAGATATCTGTGTGTCTCATTGGTACTGAAACCACCAGCATGGGTCTTATTTCCAGTCTATCTCAAACAATTATCTTTCAGATTGCTGCTCTTTTTCTCCCAGGGTAACCGTGTTTGTCCCATCTGCACACCGTGACCTGATCAAAAAGCAACATTATCACAAAGGTACGGGATGAGACTTCGCAGTGCTCATGTTGACTTGTTAAACCCTCACCTTTACGCTGCCCATGCCCTGGAATTCTTTTCCATTCCTAGCCATTCGTCAAACAGCTGTCCAACCAGCTCTTGTGCACAACCTGCTTCCACTGCTGTTCTACCGGCTTTATCACATTATCTTTCCTCTCAGTGAAAGAGGCACTTGGCCAGCCACCAAATCATTTAATCACTATAACCACTTTAAAATGAATTATTTTGTTTTAAACAGTTTTCATTCAGCCTCCCCTGGTGACAGATGTGTGTAGTCTGCACTGCATCCATTTTACAAGAGAAATCTCTAACCTAAAAGCTTTCCCATGCTTTGAAAAAGCACCTGGTGCCATATCCATGCCCAATCCGTGTCCTCAAGAGCTTGGCCGTGCTTAACATCGCTCTGCTAAGTCCTCACATTTAACACTGAAACCCAGAATTTACAATTCTCTGTTATGGCACGACTAAACCCTGGAAGAATGAGGAAATGGCCAATAAAATAAACACGAGTATAAGGGTCAAAGGTATTTTTCCTCCCAGGTACCAAAATTTTTGGCAAATTTACTTACTTCTACAACCTTCAGCAAGAATGATCAGAAAAAGGCAGCACTCAAAGCCAGTAAGTGCTACTGGGAAAGCAGATAAACCTGCCTGGGGAAACAAACATTAACAAAGAGGTGCAGCTGTGTAGTGAAACACCAAAAAAGAAATGAAAATAATTATTTCCTTGCCAAGGGGCTGAACACTGATGGTTGTGCTCAGTTGCTCAGAATTCTACCTGTAAGATAGTTCATATCCATTACAGTAAATGAAACCTGATATGAAGGACTAGATATTTGGAAAGGAGAAAGGTTAAGAGTAAAGATGTTTCTTCAGGGGAACTGAGAAAACGGCAAAATTATACCAGGTAGTATAAACCCAAAACACAAGCATTCAACACTTTAATGTGACATTCTTAATTAAAAGATTCCTGTTTGTGAGTGGAAACCCTACCCAGTTTGAGACACAATACGAAAATAGTAAAAACATTGTATTTTAATAAAGATTTTTATCTAGCTAAGATTTACTAAGTAGGTAACATTTCAAAGAGCCAAAGTGAAAGATTTCTGCATACGAGAGATGAAGGATGAGACAGTAGAGCAGAAGGATTATGAAATGTGATACAAGACGAAGCACCTTGGTATGTCTGGCTGTCCAAGTGAGTGACAGCAACTCCACAGAGACTTCTTGCAGCTCTCCTCTGCTGCTCCACAGCATCCACCACTGGCTGAGCTGCAGAGCCATCCAGTGAACTCACTGTGGCCCCAGGGCATAATTCCACTGGAATTCATGCCCCCAGCCCCAAATCCCCGAGGCACTTAGATTTCCTTTATGTAGAGAAACCCCAAGATGAAGCTGAGAGGGACAGCCAGCCCCAAAAACCCTTCCCATGGAAGGCAGGTGATGCATTGCCCAGCTGCTCCTGACAGTGGCCCAAAGCACAGGACAGGAATAAACCCCATTAACTCTCCAAGAAGAATTTCATGTGTAAGTTCCTGCCCCTTCATAACCCAGCTGCTGCTCATTAAAATCAATTTAGCCATTAATAATTAACAGAAATAGTTATTAATTATTACAAACCGGAACAAGCTTCATTAATGGGAATATTTTGTGACCCGTATTACCACGTATTGGTGATCTCCCCAGGACAAATCCTCGTGGATCTCATCACTTGGATTACAAATACAGTAAGAGCAATAGGTTGTTAGCAATCTTTGTAGTAACATACTTGAATCAGTTAGAGGGACCATCTGCTGTCCTAATCCCTACAAGTAGGGTAAAAATAATTTTTTAAAAAAATCACCCAATATTTTGGTTAAACATCTCCTTTTTCTGTACATTTAAAAAGTACTTATTCTTACTGTACTCCCTACAGTAAGAATTAACTCAATTAAAAATTAAAACACCTCCAGAAAAAAAAAACCAGCACAAATCAAGCACAGTCATGCAACTCAACTCTGCATGTCAGAATAAAGAGGCATCACATAGATTTAGGAATTTTTGGTCTATGCTACATGTAAAAGTGTGAAAAAATAGCCAGGCAGCAGAGCCCAAAAAGATTACTTACCATTAAACAGAATACAGACAACGAAGAACTAAAGCACAGGATCTGTTCTTAAAACCCACAGAAGGCAAGCAAAAAGCACACAGAAACGGAGAAGCAGAGGAGAAGCTGCCAGGAAGATTCACACTTAAAGCGATAAAAATGGCTGGAATCGCTCACCGCATATTCCTCTGGAGTCACCTTTAGAACATCAAACACCACGGCATCAAAGCTCTTCTTCAGCTCAGCTGACCCTTTGTCACTCAAGGACTCTGAGCTGCTGCTCTTCTGCAGAAACAAACAAAAACACTGAGGATATTTTGGTCCTCTCCTCTTCTTCTCCTCTTTTCTTTGTTACACCCCCAAAAGCAACACTTCTGTTCAAACAGCACAGTTCACAGAATTGTTCGATTGGGTAAATTTTCAACCAAAAGTCAGCCACAGGACATACTTTCTCCTGACACAGACTGCTAAAATTCTCAAGACGGTGGATATGGGTCCTTGAAATAAACTCTTGTCCATTTTTAGGCACTTCTGTTATAAGGACATACAAAGAAAACACTCATTTAATTATCATGTCCACTTTTAATTAGATTCTGACAGTACAATCTCTCTGCCTTTGAAAACACCAAGAAAACCTCCAAACCAGGCAGGCATTTTCAGTAACCAATGTACTTACAGACACATTTCAGTTACAAGTCCTCTCTCCTCCTGGTTAGTCGAGACAGGAGAGAAAATAAACACTCCTTGCTGAAAGCAACTTCATATTAATTTTGACAAAATACATTTTACTCAATTTCAGACATCACATGAACATTCAAGACTATTTTGCTGAGTAAAAAGGTGTCTTTTCCTCCAAGAAAATTTTTCAGGTGCGTGCCCGAAAAACGGTCAATGATTCATAAAACAGTAACAAGGGAAGTACAAAAACGTGTATAAAAAACAAACAGTGGTGTTGGAGAATGATGCCAACTGTCCTGTTTAGACATCGACAATATTTGTGAAATTATGCTGGAGATTATTTTGACAACAGAAAACTCCAGTTTTCCTTTCACCTTGTTCGTGGTGCTTCCCATTTCCACGGGCAAGCGCGTAGCACAGACATCTGCTACCCAAGTTTGTGTGTAAAGACAGAAATAACCCAAACTCCTTTGGAAGGGTCCAGTGAGGGCAGCAACCACAGTCAGGACTATTGACTTTGCAGTGTTCAAACTTCAGCACCAGCAGACGAGGCCGATCTCTGCTGCTGGGACGATACACACACTCTCAGCTGTTCATTTCTAGAGGGCAGAAGCTTTGGTGGGCAGGAGGGCCCCGTATCTATGCCAGAATATAGTCCAAGAGACAAAGGGAACAACTTTATTCCACTGCTGCTGTGCCAGACTGTCCCTCAACACACACACACAAATACCTGTCAGAACATTTTCACAGGCCTTGCCAGCCCAGCTTATTGCACTAAGAGCACCTATTCTTGTTAAAACTTGAAAAGAAAAGCTCTTCTGGTCTAGGTGTGATGGAAGAGAACACAGAAAAAGGCAGTTTGGCTGTGGCAAGGCTGTAAAGGTTAGCTCGTGCTCTATTTCGGTATGCAAATACCAGAACTTGACATTATTCACATCTAAACTGGGGGTGTATGAAACCAACACACAAAACATGAATCTCTTGGACGAAACCTGTTAAAAGGAAACCATTTTGGTGCCTTTAAAGTGAAAATGGAGTCCTTGATTGGGCAGCAACTGCGGTTTGCAGCCCTTACCTCTGAAGCGGTAGCTGCAATGTTAACACTGCTGGGCTGTCCGTTCATCAGGTCCATGCTGCCCACACCATCCGTCTCCAGCCCCACATCTACAGCAGCAGGATCATCTCCAAGGCAACCGAATCACCATTCCTGCAAGGAGCAGAAAATCATCAGAAACCACTTTGTTCCTGTGTTTTAACCAAGGGTCAGCATCTAGAATCCTTAACCTAAAAAATTAAAGGGCTCCCAAAAATGTCTATGCTGCTTTGAGGTCCAGACTTTGAACTCTTACACATATTTTAAAAGGACCTATTTAAACATAAACAACTGAAGGTTCCACTGAGATCCATCCCTTACTGGCAGTATCAGCTTATCACAATCTTTTCCCTATTATTTCCTATACACCAGGAATCAAGAAGTAAACGTACGCTGCAGCTCTAACTTAAGGTTAGGTCTGCAACATCAGTTCACAGCTTTTTCCTCTTATTGCCAACCTGAAAAAGTTAATTCCAAATGTTAACTCTATTAGATAACTTTCATAAGGTGCTATCCAATCATCTCCTATCTTATATGCCTCTTCATCAGCTTCAAGTGAGAAATTACCATATCAAAAGCAATTAAGAAAGAGTGCAAGTGGAATTTATACTTTTCTCCACAAATTACCCAAATTATTGTTTAGTAAAAACACCCAAAACAAACAGAAAAACACACCAAGGGAAACCCTACACACCAACTTTTAATGCATCCTTTCAAGAATACTATTACTTTTTGTTTCTACAGAGAAAATGTTGCAAAGAAATGGAAACCTTTGGCATCCACTACAAAAACAATAAGACTACCCCAGACTGAAGTGTTACAGAGAGTAAAAATTGGTTTACGCTTAAATTAAATGAGCTCTTAGTGCCCTCTAGTGTGAAAACTGCTATAAATCAGCTTCCTTAGGTCTGTGTCTGTAACAGGTGTGACTGTCTCCACAGCTGCTCTAATTTATGGAATTCACTTTGGGTTTGTAGTTTAACTCCAATATTCCATGGTCTGCAAATAAATGGAGAAGGGTAGTGAGAGGGAGCTGGGTAATTCCACATGACAAAATAGTGTTGCAGCAGCTCACGCTCCACAGGCCTCTAAGGAATGAAATAAAATAACCTGGAAATCTGCATCTCCAAGTGACTGTCACACAGACAAGCCTGGAAGGCAAGAAACTGCAATATTTAAATAATAAAATATCCTCCAAAAAGCAGTAATTTTTAAGTAGGAATGCAATACAGAAAGCGGGGCAATGGAAGAGAGCCATGTGGCAAATGTCAATCAAACACTTCAGCTTCCACTGAATTTTTGAGTACCAACAGCCCCATCTGAGCTGTACTGCTGCAATTCAGAGCAGCCACCCACATTCTACCCTTCCTTGTTTTGGAAAAACTGATGGGAACTGTCTCACTGACAGGACAGGGGACGCTGCATTTCACTTTAACATTACACTCCCAGCCCATTTGCTTTAATTAAGAGCGATTGCTCCACTAAAAATGCACTTAACCGCACTTACACTTTAGCTGGGGTTATATTAACAGAGCGTACAAAGGGTAAAATACACCTCATCTCTGGCTTGTGACTGTCCCTGCTGTGCTGTCCTTCCCCACCTCCGTTACCCTGCACATTATCTTGTGTGGAACGTTGCCAAGTGCCCAGCTCCCCAGTGCCTCTCCCCTCCAGCCTTTCCATTTGCTGGACAGAAAAGCATGGAAACAAAACCAACTGATGTGCCACAACTTTCATTTCCGTAGTGACAGCAGAGGACAGAGCTACCACACCTTCAAAACCAGTTTCAAGTTCCCCCCATGTGTTCAAAATTGTACACTTGTCCCAAGGTAATCTTCTCTGCTAGAAAAATTACCCTTCAAATATTTGTGGGGGTTTTTTAACCTGTTTTTAAGGAAAACTGACACTTTGCACAACTCCTTCATGCTATCTGGCCCATAACTGTATAACACAAGGCCAATCTTAAACTAAATGTTATATATTTGACCCTTGGCTCACACAGGCTTCAGCTGTTCCCCTTCCCCATATTAATGGGAGGCAACAAGGGGGAGGGAATTGGGAAAGTGTTTCTGTGCAAGGAAAAGCAGAACCTGAAGTCTGGGGCGGGTTTTTCTGTGGAGATATTTGGATGGTACTATTTAGAAAAAACTATGCACATCATAGAAGCCTATGGAGTCAGCAGAGCAGCCTCAGACAAACAGGAGCAAACTAATTCCTCTGTAAGCAAGAGTTACAGCCCAGTTTCCTAAATCATGAGTCTCACAATCACCCACAGGCTCTCACAGTAACTTCCTCCACGGATTTCCTAACCGATTTCCACCTTAGAGGATCTACCTGGAAGGCACAGCAGTGCTGCACGTTGATCCAGGTATTCCTTTTATACCCGTTTACTGTGATGGGAATTGAGAGAATTCTGTCCCTTTGTCAAGGAGGGCTGAAATTGCCCACCATAAATGAGAAACTTTCTACAAGGCAAGGGAACATTGGATTTTTTTTTTTTCTTTTTTAATAAGTAGAAAATCACTTAGGAAAAAAACCCAAACCTGCATGCAAAGGAAACTGAGATTATAAAATAAACCATCTGCCCTCAGGCTGTATCCTAACAAAGCTGTCCATACAATTCTGTGCCCACTGCTGCATTACAAGAGTACGGCTGAACACATTCATACTTTTCCCCTGCTTTGTGGAGACACGGAAAGCAGCCGAATTCGTACTGAACTGCCATAAACTAACATTCATCAACTTTAAAGTGCCAGGATTTGCAGCATTTGAAGCGCTGTCACGTTTAAATGCAGCTTTACCACTCCCGTAACAATGAAAAGTCACGACAATGGTTTTGGCCAACGCATCGCTGAAGACAGTCATTGAAAAATATCCTCACACTGGAATAATTGAATCATTTGCTTCCTGTGCTGCTCTTCTGCTCAACACCAAAATAAGAAGGGAACAGCAATATCAGAAAGTGAACGAGACCAGAGCAGTGCAGAGTAGCACAGCTGGGGATGTGGAACGACTGTGATAGTGAGTCACAGAGTTTTCACTGTGTACCCTCTATATCCAATCACCAAAACTCAATTACACCGAGTAATTTGAACTTTCAGTCTGTTTCTCCTCTCCATTTTAATAAATGCCTCTAGGCTCAGAAATGGAACTGAAAGGGTTTTATATGATACACAAAATGCTTAAAACATGCATTTATGCCAACCCGAAGCCTGGACACGCTGTGTGGTATTTTGGTACCTCTTCATGCCATGCATGCTGTCCAGTGAAAAGCAAACTGAAAATACTGATATAAAAGATTCCTCACACCCAAAGAATGCAAATATCTAGACTATTGTTGTGGTTTAATCCCAGCCAGCATCTCAGCCCCACGCAGCCACTCACTCGCTCCCCCACAGCGGGATGGGGAGAGAATCAGCGGAGTAAAAGTGACAAAACCCATGAGCTGAGATGAGATAGTTCAGCAGGGAAAGCAAAAGCCTTGGCTCAAGCAAAGCAGGGAATTCATTCACCCCTTCCCACGGGCAGGCAGGCGTGCAGCCACCTCCAGGAAAGCTGAGCTCCATCCTGTGCAACAGTGACTTGGGAAAACAAACACCATCACTCTGAACCTCCCCCCTTTCCACCTCCTTCCTCATCGTATCTGTGGCCTGGAATATCCCTGTTGGGGTCAGCTGTCCCAGCCACGTCCCCTTGGCCCAATTTGCTGAGCATCCCCAGCCCACTGCTGGGGTGAGGAGCAGAAAAGGCCTTGACTCTGTGCAAGCAACCAAAACATCCCCCTGGTATCAGCACTGCCCTCAGCACACATCCAAAACACAGCCCCACACTAAATACCGTGGAGAAAATGAACTTCAGCCCAGCCAAAGCCAGCACAACTAAGCAGGGGCTGCTGCCTTCAGTGAGTTGTTCTGCAGATTCACCCAGGGCTGTATTTGATGACCATTCCCTTCCAAGGACTGACCTGTAGATGCCCCAAAAGGGCAGCTCGGTGAGGCTGAGCGAGGGCAGTGCCACAGGGGGCAAGTGGGCACAGCTGACTTATCCCAGCACAAAGGGGACCAGAGGGTGCCCTTTGTTTTTTAGACAAACAATTCTGTCAGGGGAGCCATCAGCTGAGTGTATCACCGCTGAGTGAATCAACCGGTGGTGTAAATGCTTCTCCCCGAGTTCATTAACAAAGTGACTGTGTCCCAGGGTTATCCAGAGCAGCATGGGGGAGTGAACACACGGCTCTGCCCGGAGTACAGAACTAAATCACAAAGGAATTCCAGAGAGCTTGAGCTGACTTCAACACATATATTCTTCCTGGGGGCTGGAGACACCCAGCATTGTGACAGTGAGCGCAGTCGCGAGACCGGGAACAGGCATCACACTGCTGTTGTGTTTCAACTGCTTTATTGAAAGTGCTGTATTTTGCTACGCTGAACTTGTATCTATATTGCAATCTCAGTATATTTTGTATCACACTGCCACATCAGAAACCCTCTGTAACAGCAGGTGTATTCAGACTGTTAATTTACCATCACCTGTGACACCCCCTCCATGTGTGGAATGCCTGAAAGAAACTGGCCATGGAGTGCTGGATTCTCCCAGGTGTCTAACAGAACACCTACACCTTCCATAGCAGCTGTTCTTGGCTCAGCTTGGGGCAAACACTGTCCCAAAAATACACTGTACCAACAGCATTTTAAAAGACGACTCCAAAGTTACATTTAAGACTTCCTGTGAGAGCAGTGCAAAAGTTTTGAGGAAACAGCCACAGTGCAGTTTTGGGAACAGCTCAAGAGTCATGATGACCAATATCCTCTTTGTTCTTCTTCATAATGTCAGTACAAAGTGTCATTTGTTCTGATCACAGAGCCCCATTAGGAAAACAGAAGTGCCTTGCATGGATCATGATGGACAAATATGCAGAGCCACTACTGAAGGCTTTGGGGACCAAAGAGCATTAAGGACCAAAAATGACACAGTGAACCTGAGCTCCTGATCTGGTGGAAACATCTAAAGACTAAAAGAAAACCTACTGTCTAAAAGGTAAAAGCTGAGACAACTGCTAAAAACCAACAACGAGAAAAACAAACAAACAAAAAACCCAACAAAAATGACAAGAAATCCAACATATTTTAAGAAAACATAAACCATATACTCCACACCAAAACAAAATAAAACCAACAAACAAAAGCACTATGAAGCACAAAATCACCAAGGAATAGGCCACAGGACATCCAAGAGTGTTCATCCAACTATGAAAGAATTCTGCCAAGTAAAACCAAATTGCCCCTTCCAAACTCTATCCTTCAGTTTTACACCCAAGCCACCAAAACAGAAACCCAACCAGGTTACTGCAACTGCAGGAATAAAGGCAGTATGTACACAGGGATAAAGAAGAAAAATTGAAGTCACCTAAAGCCATGCTTTAATTCAGTTTTCTGAGCAAGCAAGGTAATATTAAGAGGTAATATAAGATAGCAAAACTGATAAAAATAGAAACTACCACAAAAGAGATGAAATAAAAGCCTAAGCAACTGAATGTAAGCCCATCCTTCTGCAGGAAATTTATCACTGAAAATAATAAAATCCCAGACCTAGAATCACACACACCACAAAACCTGCAGACACAGGAATCTTGGCAAAGCATTGGGTAAATTGCCACCAGTGAAGACTGAGATAAAGGGCACGAGTATAAGGCACACACTGGGCAGAGGCTTCACAAAAACAGATAGAGGAGCTTAATATTAGAGAAAGAAGAGATTACCAACAGTTATTAAATATGCAACACCAGTACAAACATTAGAGCAATAAAACATTTGGCAATACAGGAAAGCAATATAATAGAGGACAAATAAAACTATCTGATGGACAGAAGAATAAAAAAATTGAAGTCAATCGTTAAAAGGCTCTTGGAGCTGATCCCTGTAAAACTTCTGCTCTGAGTTTCAGCTGGAAACGATGCCACCAATGCTGTAAGCACAGTGCAGCCACAAGAGATGTTTGCAGGAGTTATGGGCCAACACTACCTGCAAGGCATTCCCAAGGAGTCACTGATGCTGTACTCTGCAGTTCTGGTCAGCTGGCTGCTACAAAATTCCTCAGTGGAACGAAGTGCAGAGAAGGGTTTGCAGGGTCTCTGAAGGCACCACTGCAGGAGTGGAAACCAGGAGAGCTCAGCTTAAATATCAGGAGGGCAAACCAGGACTATGAATGGAATGAAACGAAAATTTATGCTCAAAATCAGAACACAGCAACCGGATTCTTAAGAGTTTCCAGAAAGCAGCAGTAACAGCAAAAACCCCATAGCTGCTTAAGCTGATCCCAGACTCCTTCCTGGCTGGAATCACGTCCCAGGGCGCCTGCAGCAGCAGCACAGCTGACCCAGTAACACAGACTCCTGCTCTCACTGGTTTGATCACTCCTGTTGCAAACTCAAAGCACTTCTGTCCTCACACACATCACTTGTGCCACACATGCATTCCTTCCCTAAGCATCTGCTGCACAACAGTCACAGTGGTATCAGCTGGTTAAGCCCCGAGACAGATGAAATCAGAATCCGCAGAATGACAAAAAAGAGAACAAAGATTCTTTTCATTAGGCTTGACACTGAAATTTTAAATTTAAAAAATAAAAGAAAAAAGAGGCTTCATTTAAATGTCTTCTTTTAAATTTACATTTTCTCCTCTGACCTTAGAAAAGCCTTTACCTGGACAACTAATTAAAACTGTCATTCTTTACGAAGTCACTATCCACACACGGCACTTTCACTACCATGTACATGCTCGTGTTCTCAACAGCAAGATCTTATTGCTGCTTTTACGCCCCTCGTTCCCTGACTTGGGGGCAGCAGGGGAAAGAGAGGTAACATCAAGGCAATACACGGTCAGGTTTTGTCTCATTCCTATCTTAGTTTCCAGCTATCTCCATGGTGCTCCAGTACCCAATGCTCTCCTTTTTAATCTCGAGAACTGGTACAACTTGTAGCTCCCATTCCCTCAGATGAGATAAAGAAAAAAAAAAACCCAAACCAGAGTATTCTTCTCCAGGGCACAAGCTACTCACTCACCAAACCCCATTACAAACGTCAAACCATTAGCTGAGTTTGTGATCAGCTTGCAGCAACAATCAAGACGTTCAGCTCCAAATGGAAAGTTTCCCGGGGTAGTTACACAGAAATAGGAAGGAGATCCTTACCCTTCCGACTTCCACACTCAGGAGCAGCTACTCCTCAGAGCCAAGCCTTAACTGGGAGATATTCTAGCACCAGGCAACAGATTTTAGCACTGGCACTGGTGCACAGCTGCAAGCAGTGGCAGATCCAGGCCCTCACACAAGGCAGGCATGAAGCAAACAGAGGGATCGTGGCAGGCAACAAATGGAGTAAGCCAGAAATGTGAATGTGTGTACCTGCTATTCGAGTTTAGCCTGGGGTCGTTGGCTTTCTGCTAACAAAGGTCTCTCCAGCACACTTGGAGTGTTAAAAGACAGAACATTAAGTGCAGCAAGTAAATAACTGCACAAAACCTGAAGAAGTTCGTGCTCACAAGCTACTTACAAATTATCAGGGTCCCAGCACTTCTTCCTTCAGAGCTCACCAACAAGCTTCTGTTTTGTGGTTCTTTAGAAAGGACAATGCACAGGAGAAAGTTTTGTTCCTTCGGATCTGGCTCTTACTTTACAACTGCTGACAGAACAGACTGAACCTCAGAAGTTATGACACGGTTTGTTTTACTTCCCGTGTGCCAAAACAGTAAGCATTGGGAAAGCAAAATATTTTAGCGCAGAAGAGACATCAAAAGTATAACAAGGCTTTACTCTGCTCAGCCTCCTCTCCAGAATTCAAGCCTACCTGAAGTTTATTCTGGCTGAACAACAATGCCTGAAGAAGAAACCCGGGTTTGCTCAGTAAGGAGGATCCTTCCCCATCCCAAGGACACAAAACAGGAGAAATCATAACCTTGAGACATTTCTGAAAGGTAAGAGCCACTGATTTGTCTTTTCAAGAAGAAGAAGAAGCAAAAAGAGGGCAAAGAAAATAAATAAGACTTAAACTAGAAGCAGATATTTTTAATTAATTAGGCAGTTCTAAAAGATGATAACTTTTCCCCAGCTGGCTTTTCCAAGCCCTCACCACGTGGCCATGCAGCTCAGTTTTGTTTGCAAACAAGAGGAGCAGTAAATGATTAATGTCCCCTCGATTAACTGAAGCTCAATTTGCAAACTGTTTTTATTATGGGCCTAGATGTGCAGGCACCACATCAGCGGAATTCATAAAGGAAGAACCCATCTGTGGATAACATTCTGCACAGGGAAACCAGGCTTAAGAGCATTTAACAACAGAGCACTGAATGCTGCTAGTGTGAACTTCAGGATCCAAATATTCTTTTCAGAGGTACTTAGATCCATGTTTTCACTGTGTTTGTGGACAATCCCAAACAACACACCAAAAGGGAAGAATCGAGACCATGCAACAACAAAAATATCACAACATGTTCCCTGTGAAAAGCCTCTGAGAGCTGCCTTCTGTATTCTTGGTTTTAATTTTTTTACTTTTAAAATTATTTTAAACAAGGCAACACTAACAATTCCAGCAGAAAACAGATCATAACCATCTACAAATGCACCCACGCAGGTCGCAGGGGTTCTCTCAGAAAGAAAAAGGGCTTCACAGGAAAAAGATTTGGGGAAAAACATTTAAGTGAAATTTTGCGTCCAACTCCACACCTGTAAGTCCTGAAACAGGAGATGACAACAGACAGCACCAGCTTTGTTACTGTCAGCTGGCTACAGGAACTCTGACACCAACAATCCCCACAGCTCTCATGCCAAAAGCACATACAAGGACATAAACCGATTCCGAGGATGCAGACAATATTCTGTGTAGACCTGCACGTCACACATGGATGTAAGGAAGGCTCCAATAACCATGTGACCCGTGGAAGTATCTTCTGTAGGCATCGAGTGCCAGAGTCAAAACCGTGAGCAGCCAAATCAAACCCAAGATGGCCAAACCATCGTAGGACAGGTTTTTAACAAGGGAGAGGTGACAAAGTACCAAGTGTTGCTGAGGAACGGCCCCCAAATCCACTGAGGAACTGAAGACTCAGTACACACGCAGATTTGCTTTGCAGAGCAATGCAGAAAAGACTGACATCTGGAGAAGAGAAGGCAAAACTGCCCTCCCATTGAATGCCCGACTTTCTCATTCAGGAAGAAACCACTGCTGAGAGAACATT
Source organism: Pseudotriccus pelzelni (assembly GCA_035584735.1). NCBI lineage: Eukaryota > Metazoa > Chordata > Aves > Passeriformes > Tyrannidae > Pseudotriccus > Pseudotriccus pelzelni. Next base: position 27,576,417 of record JAWMRA010000005.1, on the reverse strand, counting down.
TCCCTGTATGTTTGTAAAGCCATTAATAGACAACTAGGATCTTTATTAAACAAGACAGACAACATCTTAGTCTGGACTGAAATTTGGCTTTCAGAGCGATGAGTGCAGTCTTCATCAATAACACCTGTGATGGCAACATATTCAAGAATAATCATTCTTTTCTGCACATCACACATCAATATGCACCGTTGCCATAGAAATGCTCTAACAGGAAAAATCTATCAGCCCAGGAATTGTCTCTGTTTGGTACAACTCCTGAAAACTACCACAGGAATTTGGGGAAGAGCTGGATCCTCTGCCTGTGTCCCTGTCCCCTGCATTCCTCCACGGAAGCGTGTCAGGCCCAGAGCATCCAACTTCTACGAGGGAACAACACACAAACCAGTTAATTATCTACCTGAGCATCCACATCTTCTCACATTTCTAACTCCCTCTGGAAGGGCCTCAGCAATCAGGCAACTAACAAGAAGGCTGAGAAAGACCTAAATATTAATATTAAATGCTTTTTTCCACACAAGATCAGTCAGCAACTGACCACCACAGCATCTGCCTAATTAAACACGATATAAGAAAATGAGTAAATCCAAGTTAATTCAAATGCAACTCCAACAGAGCAAACGGATGCTGGAACCTCGTTTCAGTGTTTAAGAACAATCAGACAAATTCAGAGGATTTGCCAGTGACCTGTTCAAAGTGTCTGAAACTGGAGACCAACCAAGTGTGTTTGTTTCGACAGAAATCCTTCAGAGTCAACGTTTTCATGAAGGAGAACTGTTTATTTTTAAAATGGCACAAAACCTTTTTCTTGTTATCACAACAGAAACGTACAGTAGCCCACAAGGCAATCTTGTCTCTTTATTACTCAAGGCAGACACAAATTTATCTGAAGGCCTGAGATTCTGGTAAACCCACCTTACTGCTCTGTGCAGTAACAACAGTTGAATCACCAGCAAAATCTAAATGTGATTTCAGGTAAATGGGTATTATAAATGAGAGCCCTGCTGGAGCCATTTCTTAGCCATCTACCTGCATTATTGATGAAAGGAATGACACAATAAACATCTACAGAGTTTGTGTTACTGATTTAGAATACAATGCTTTCCAAAAGGCATCAAAAACACGCTCAGATGTAGCCCAAGCATTAATCTGAGGAGCACAGCTGGCAAAGAACAAGAAGCAGCTACGCAAAAACACTAATATACCTCTAATGGTATTAAAGGCAAGCCTCAAATTCTTGTTACAAAACAGGGAGAAAGATAAACTGCAGGGGAGAGATTAATGACATGCCTTCAGTACAGTCTGTCAGGCAGGATTTCTAAGATTATTCCAGCACTGTGAACTCAGCACAGGATGTTCACAAGTGATATCCTACCCAACTTACTTGGATATTTGAGCTATTCAGGGGATGACTGGATAATTACCACTCAAACATATCCTTAAGCTTATGAAATGCAGCTGTGGCCATTTCTGCCAAATCAATGAATGCAGACATCAAAAACTGATCTAAGTGCGGGTATGTGCAAGCTGGTCCAAGAGCAGGGACAGAGGCAGCCTGTACACAACGCAGTTTCGACAGAGATTTGGACGTGAAAGGTGTTTCGAATGTAAATCAACTGTTTTGCAGCAGATTATGGTATTTCTTCTTAAGAAAGTCATGCCTTTTAACGGTTCATTTAACTAAAATGAGAATTACATTCACCTTTGTGTTAATCTTTTAACTGATAAAAAGTAAATCTAGAATGCCATAACGCAAGCAAGCCCACAGCATGAGGTGGCAGGCTGTCACAATTAGGAATATAAAACCCATTATCAAGTGACCACTCAGTCATATTAACTGCATCTTAAAAAGCTCAGACTGGCACCTTCCAAAAGAATCCCCTACAAACTGCTACTTCTGTTGGTACTAATGGCCAAAATCTCTAATCTTTGATTGGAAAGTGCTTTGCTTTCTTTTCCAGGGTCACCAAAACCATCCCAGTGATCAAGTGCAAAGCTGGGGGAAACCACGATCAGAACTAAAGCAAAGGTCCTCAGATGCTGGAACACAACCAGGCGAGCTTTTGTGTTCCTGGCAACTTCTGGCAGGACACCTTGCAGGAATTCTGCCCTTAATTTAGCACAGAAATCTTTCTTACCCCCTTCTACAGAGAGGGGATCTTCTGGCCCAGACGAATCAACACCACTGGTTTAGTCTCAGCAAAAGCCATCAATCATTCTGGACAAACCAGTGAAAGCCAATTCTTCACCTCATCTAATTGAAAATACAACAGCTCTCTGAGACCCTGCCGTGCCCTGTATTGCTGTATTAAGAGTTACAGCTAAAAATATAAAAAATAAAATCCAATAAAAACAGAAAAACCGAACATTCAGCTACACAAACAAACACACAGCACGGCTAAGATGAGCATTTTTGCTGTCATGCAAGATTCACCTTGAATAGCAGGAAAAGCATAAAAAAAAATGCCATGACAGAGAAAACTGAAAGGAATTTGGAACCAGTAGCCTACGTTACAGTTTGGTCAAGGATTTGATCCTGCTTCATCATTACTGATGTTAAATTGTCCTAGAGATACAAGGAACTCTGTCAATAAGAACATGTAAGTGGAGACTGCACACCAAAGAGGGAGCAGCCTTGCTTGAAGCAACAAAAAAGCCCCAGTGAAGAACAGGATGAGTTCAAAAACGAGGTGAGGTGGGAGAGCTGGACAGTGAACTCAGTTAAAAATACATATTTAAACTAAATGAATTAAGATCTTTCAGTGCTGTCTCAGAGCCAAGACCAGCCACATCAGCGAATTAGAAGAAACAAAACACAAATTAGTAACTCCTTTCCCCATTCTATACTACCAGGAAGTGAGTTGCCTCTTACTTGCTGAAAGAATGGCTGAAAAAGCCAATACCTTGGCTACACTTTGAAAACCCTTTAATCTTTTAGTTTCACGTTCAGCCTGCCAAGTAGGGGAGGTTCCTGCTGGTCATGCTGTCGTTTAAACATACACGAGAACCAGCCACATCATAAATGGGGGATTAGTACCTCACTGCTGAAACACTGCTGAAGTCACCAGCCACTACACGGTTGGTGTGTTTTGGCAGGTGATACTTTGAAATCAGCTTTATCACTTGAAAGCAAAGATATTTTAATGATCTGTATAAATTCATCTTTCGCTACCTCCAAGACAACAGAGAAAAACCACCTCAGCAAAACCGGCAAACCAAACTACCAATTTAAGTGCAACATCCATGCAGGGCTTTGCAGGATCTTTCTGAGAGAAGAATCTTGTTTTTTCACAAACAGCAGAGTAGGGTTTTCCAGGTGAATTGTGTGTGGCTGATAAACCCCACAGATCTGACAAAGCCAACAAACATCAGGCAGCAGGGGCTGCTCCACCAGAGGCTGCTGCATAAACCAGCTCCCTGAGGAGCGAAACAAATTCAACATCAATTCACTCTGCTCAACCCAGCCGCAAAAAAGAGCACAGTTCACAAATGGCACCTCCAACCTAGGCAAGACCCCTTTTTCCTCTTCCAAGATGTGTTCTCTGATTTTGAGGATTGGGACATTAAAAAACATCAGCCTCCTCAGCATTAGAGACAAAGCTAATTGAGAATTCTGAAAGACAGCAATTTTCTTCCTGTAAGCAAAGCACTTCTACCAACTTTAGGAGAATCATAAATACAGAAAAAAAGCCACAGAGAAATAGAGATCAGCAAGTCTAATGATAAGATCACAGAAACACACCCTAGTGCCCTGGGGGAAAAAAGATATCCAATTCCATTAATGACTTGGAATGCAAGAGGGAAAGATGACACCACAGAAAGAGCCCAGCAACACAAAAGTTCAGCTGCTGAAGCCCATCGCTTCCAGTAAAATCAAGATGATACCAGCGACATTCAGCACCGGGCACACAGAAACGGGACACCTGAAAGGGATGCAGAACTCCAGCACAGCCCAAGGCAGCAAGGAAACCTGGCTTTTCCTGTTCCCTGGGGAGATCTCACCTCTGCCCCTGTCCTTTAACTCCACTACTGCCTGGTTCTGTTCTCCAGACCATCATTTCATAGACAGACAGGACGCAAAAGTATGTAAAATCATGGATTTTTTTTCCTAGGTCATGAAAATAAGAGCTAGCTTTAAAAAAATAAAATAGGTGCAGCTGACATAAAGCTCTAAATTGTTCTGCAAAATACCTTTCTTTACAAATGATTTAACCAAAGTTTTGTGGGTGCAACAGCTCAGCAAGACATCTTTCACACTAGCTACCTGCATTATTAATCAAACAACCCTCCCCTTTTAGCAGTATCACTTAGCAGAGGCCAACTAGATTTCTAACAGTCTAACACAAATACTGCACATCTCTGAATTATATCACCATATAGATCTGCACAAGAGACTTCACATTTTTCCAGAGCTATCCCTTATTATAAAAGGCTTTTTGGCCTCAGCAATACCCTTTGAATTAATGTCTTTAAGTTGTAAAACTCAGATTAAGAATTATTCTTCAAGAAAAGCACATACACTTCCCTTTCTCTTAGCCTAAACTTGTTTAAGAATTCATGTTGCATATTTATTGAGTTTCTCCAGAAGCCCTGACATAATGTCACTTTAAATACTTTAAAACTTTCTGTTGTGCATACAATAATAATTTGGGATCTTGTAACAACAAATACACAGGCACTTTTTCCCACCCCCCTCTCCCAGTCGTATGGCATTTGTGACCAAAAAAAAAGATTAAAGCAGTTCCAATTGCTGGTCTCTAACAGAATTTTAAACATCTCTCCTTAATAAACCCATGTCCCTGAATACCAGCTTATACACAGCTATAGAAACACTTCTTGGAAGAAAAATTAAATTACCTTATCTTCAACATGAACTAGGTCCTAACTGAAGAAGCCTTCCCACCACTAAGACCTTCAGAAAGGAGTCAAGATCGACTTCTCAGAAGTATTAAAGGCAAGTCACAGCATGAAACACAGTTCAAGTTCTGTCATCACACAGACCCTTATCCACATTAGAAAAAAGCCAGCAAGTTAATTAAGTCCAAGGGCAAGCCATTACATGCAGACACTGGGGAAGCCACCCACAAGCAGGTCCTAAAGCACTCTGCCTGCTGAGCTGCCGTTCCTCAAAGGGAAGGAAATACCGTACCTCAAAAGTAGGGTTTTCTTTCATTTCATGTTGCTTTAATATGCCTTCAGCTTTATAAAACACTGCACGTCTGGCACCCACCTCAAGTGAAAACTTATCAAGCTTGCCTTTTTGGTTCATCTCCTCACTACAACAACAGCATCTTCCTCTCCAGATTGCTTTAAAACTCTTCTGGGTGGACACTTTGACCGCTTGAATAGGTATTGGCAGTAAAGCTGAACAACTTGCACAAATAAAATCATCTTTTGCCATAGTTACAGAAGGGTACAAAAAATAACCAAAGAATCACAGTTTCATCCTGCAGTTCCATTTGGTGCTGCTACCTCAGTACATTTGTAACCAAGACCTTGACCAATGTAGCACAATGTGTACTTGCTTAAAACACCATTAAAAATTACCTATTCCCACCACTGGATCAGAAAGAAAGTTACTGGCCACTATTAAGGAGAAGAGCACTTTCAGTGAGGTGTATCACTAAGAATGCCAGTATCTAGTATCAAAGAGTTACCTGGCAAAACCTGCTCCAAATAAATCCAAAACAGGCTCAGACTGGGGGGAGAAACACTAAAATCCCAAAGGAGGATCGTAAGAAATTATGAACCATCAATAGGGCAAACAAGGGTGGCCAGCCAAGCACTTTTCAAGCAAAACCATTTCTTCTACAGAGGAACATTTGCTATTCTCCTATAAATAAAATGGAAAACAGCTTCCTAAGAAACCACACACCTGACACCATCCACATCCAGCACATTAAAACTAACAATAAAGCCTTACACCTAGGTCATGTTCATCCCCATCCCATCTTAAGGCAGACCTGCAAGGCCCAGGTTACACCTGCCCTAACAAACACCACGTTTTAGGCTGCCCCCTGTCCATTCATGGCTCTTGGCAGCACAGGGTCAGCGTGCAGCTAAGCAGAGATCTTGCTAATCCTGTAGGAATTTTGCACCCCCAGCTCCAGAAGACACTTGCAGATCAATTCAACTGCACTGAAGAACTCAACAGGTTCTACTCTTACACGTTACTCTTTCCCAAACTGCCTGCTGGCATATTTCCATAAGAGTCCGATCAATAATAATCTCAAAATTATTTAAAGGTACTCACCAGAGGAGGCTGATGACTAACGCCCAAACAAACTGGTCAGTGTAAAAGCAGGTGACTAACGTTCTAAAAATAAACGGGAGAGCTGCCACTGCTCAGGTGGACTCACCAATAAAGCACACGGGAAAAGTGGCTGGCAATCAAGGCCAAGGCTGCTGGCAGAGTGGTGTGGCCCTGTCAGCAGCAGCAGCAGCGCCGTTCAGGTGCCCTTTAACCACACTCAGCAAGTTAATGACGGGCCAGAGTAGGAGAGGAAATACAACAATTGTGAGTCATCCACTCACCCATGTGCTTTATCAATGCACTTCGTGATGTTCAAGTTACTAATCAGCACCAGCACAGAACAGTGATGCATTAATGGGAGAGAGAGAAGCCCAAAACTTTGGGCCTTTTTCTCTTTCACCTATTTAGCACTTCAAACAATTTACTTGCATTTTGAAATCCGAACAGGTAAGAAACCCTGTGTGCCACCAACATTCTAACACTTCACAGGTGCTTTTGGAATCCTTAAAAGACAGCACAGACTTCTGGGCTTGATCAGCTCTATTACCAAGTTTCCAGTAACACCATCATCTCTCCCAGCTCACTCCACCAGCCGACTGTAAAAGATGCAATGATGGGAGAGTTTAACTCCACACAAAAGGAGTTTCTAGAAGTGCCACAAGGATCCCAAAGTGCCTCCAATTTTTCAGCATAAAATCTGAAAAAAAGCTTTTCCCAAGTTCACAAACCTGCTAACACAGGTAGGGATTCAAGATCACCAGAAATTAGCACTCCACAAGCTCAGCTATAACCAATTAAGGAGTCAACTGATCCCCTTAATCGATTTTAGCAGGTTTATGGGAACTCTGGTTTTATATTTGCCATCCTCTCCACCACTAATGCTTTTTTCCATTCCCCTCTCTGCCAAGACATTAACACAAGATTTTGTACGGCTGAAGAACAAACAGTTTGGGGGAACTATCAAACTGGAAAACAAAGCAAGGAAGGGGGGGGGGAGAAAAAAAAGCTTAATTTCTTAGCTGAGTAAGTTCCCTGATGCAGTTCTCTGTACCAATATCTCTGCCAAACCAACGTGAGAAGCGAGCAGTCAATAAATAAGCTGCCCCACTGCATGTGGGGTCACAGCCTAATTCAATTACAAACTAATTTAAATTAGTGGAGGACCCCAAAGTTATCAAGCAAGTGACACTTACAAGCAATTAGAATATAAAACAAACAATCTGGCAATAAAACAGGTGGACTAGAAACAACAAACTAGAAGCACTTCTAAATTTGAGTTTTACATGAGACTAAGAAGTCTCAAGTCCACCTGTGCTCACACACCTCCCCAGATAAAAGTTCAGACATGGAATTCATAAAGGAAAACATAGTAAATTGAGACCTTCAGCTTTTCACTGGAGGCATCTGCCTGCCTCAACATTAATCTGAAAAGGATGTATCACAGCAGAAAATGTGCTTTGTACTAGTCCTGTCTGTTCACTTATTACTCTAAGTACAGTCACTCTGTGACATTATACCACTAACTCTAAATCTAAATGAAAATGTAATACTATAGTCTAGACAATTACCCCATATCCTAGGCATATTAATAACGTGATAAAAGGAATCCAATACACAAACTGCATTAAGATGACTTTTTCAGGATCTCTGCCAGTTTTATTTAGCCACTATTATCTAAGAAATACACCTTCAACTTCTGAAAAAGATCAATATCCTTCTTCCCCAGCACAATCAATCTGAGCCCATTTCCATGAGAGCAGATTCCATCGTCTCAAAGATGTCCCTTAATGAATAATGAGGGAGGCACAAATCAAACAGCTTTTAATGCCACACTCAGACAGCAATGGTCAGAGCGCTGACAGCCAGTCCTGGGTCACCTCAGACCTCACTGACGGCTGCCAAGCCCACAGCTCCATTACAGGGAGGTGACACACACACATCCCAAAGCACGAGTGCCACTGAGACAGCTCCAAAGCCAGCAAAGCCTTCCGCATGCATTTTGCCTCCAAATCACTTTAAAATGGAGTTAGAGAAGGAGAGCCCGAGTATCTCCAGCCTCTGCTCTCAACCCTCTCATGCTCTCCTTCTCTAAGCACTTCAGCCCCAGGGGCAGCTGGCGATGGACACACAGGACAAGAGACTAAGTGAGGAGATCCACGAGCTCCAAGAAATTCCTAAATTGGACCAATCACTTTTGGGCAGAGGAGCTCACAGCAAGCCTAACAATCAGACTCCCTCTCTGGCAGTTCTGCTCAGAGCTGGTCATGCTGCTTTCAATTCCTTAACTGATCCAGGCCCTCCTCGTTATATTGCCTTACTTGCACTAGGAACTACAATACGATCTAAAACCAACAGAAGGAAGGGAAGGACAATTTCCAGACAAATTTTTCAGCTCTGATCAGGTGAGGAGGCCTCAGTCTTCCACAGTCAAAGATTTAAAAAGCTCATTTTACTGCTTCAACATGATTGCAAAGAACAACTAATAAACATGAGTCACCAGAGGGCACTAACACTTCTAGTGAATGGCAAACGCAGCCCTTCAATTAGGAAGGCTGATAATTACATCCACATCGTCATGTATATTTTATCTGGATTGAACTTCAGCCAGCTTGTTCCAATCCCTGTTCAAATCTCAACCACATGTTGATGAGGCACTGAGCTACATTAACTATTGTGGTCACACTCGCAATGTATGGGAGACACTCCCAGTCTTCCCAGACAGACCAGAGGCAGCAGGGCAGGGAATAAGGGCAAAGCCTCCAGGACCTGCAGCGCACTCGGCTGCTGCTTCTCCCAGCTCTACCTGAGCTGTCATTCCTGTAGTCAGGACTGTAAGACAACACAGCAAAGGGAAGGAAAAGGGAATCCTATCCCTAAGGATAAGGACACATTGAACATGGAGGCTGTCGTTTCTCTGCGCTGAACTCACAGACATGGAAAAATTACACTGGCAATAAACTGGGACAGGAGGGACTCTGTGAGCGTTCTCAGGGGATGTCCATGGGCTCAAGGAAGACACCACTTGTGCCAGTGTACTAGAGCAGCACACCTCAGAACAGCCCAGAGAGCAAACATCAACCTTTTATGCACCTCAGGAGCTCTGCATTTTAAAACACTTGGTGCTGACTCACTAGATTTTCCAGCATTTTATGTGCTGTACTGTAAGGTACGGAGAACAGCTCCTTTTCCCTAGACAAACTCTCCTATAAAGTGAAAGACAGACAGCGAAGAGCCTCCCTCAGCCTCAGGTGGGTTCAGTGACCATCATTTATGCCATTCTGACCTCTGAGTCACAGCAGCAGCTCCAGCATTGACCACACAGCGGGCTGCAGAACGTAACCTCCCCTTTTATGACTCTGGGCCACCCTGTCCTTGTTCCCCACTCTCTCCACCTCACCCAGCTCCTCCTGACTGCCCAGGCCCAGCGCTGGGAGCCCTCTGACACCCCACACTGGTGGGGACACACTCCAGCTCCCATTTCGGATGGGCCCCTCCTGCTGGGCAGAATCCCAGGGTGGACCTGCCTGCCCACAAGAAGAGGGACCGCAAAGCCATTTTCCCTGGAATCCTACAAGGCCTTTAAGGATCTTTGTAAAGGAGAAAAAAGAGTTGCAGTCACACATCCACACGTTCTACGGGATTAAGACACACTTTCAGCAGTCTTTTAGGGTGATTAATTAAGGAACAGACAAAACATGAAACCCACAAAGCTTCTGTTCATGCAATAAATATGAGACACACACTTATGATTTCTACTGCAGCAGTTCCAGATATTTAAATATAACGGTTATTAACTGAAAAGTTCTTGTTATTTTGAAAACGCATTTCTAAGTATCTTTTCTAACAAGGGCTTTAAGCCAACACTGCAAACAGAAATATACCATGCCTTTAATGTCTTATACTTTGACAAAATGCAACCAACTGCACTGCCCACCCCAAAGGACATTTTCGAGTCAGCTTTACTCATTGAATGAGAGGAGGAGCCCAAATGACTCAGCTTCAAGCAAATATAAAGGAAAAGATTAACCCCTAATCTCAATGAAAAAAAAATAGTGGAACAAACTGATTAAGATGGAGGTGTGGCTTGTCAATTCAAATCCTCTAATACTCAAAGACACATCAAGAACATTAGCACACGATCAGCTTTCTGTACAAACACAGCCAATTATAAAAATTATAGTTTACACAACTAGCCAAAGTTAGCCCTGTATCTTCACTCTTGTTCATTAGTGCTGAGCAGCACCAAGATCAATAAAATAACTGAGCGTTGGCATTTTCAATCGACACAGTGACCAGGCAAGATAGAAGTGCAGGGAAGGAAAAGATCTCTCAAAAATTCTGCATGAAAACAAAAACAAACAAAAATTCTACAGGAAAAAGATTCTATGAAAAAACCCCACTCAAACAAAACCCACTGATGAGTAAACAGGACAATGTCACGAAGAGGGTTTTTGTGGGGGTTTTTGTCTCTGTTAGACTGAGGAATCAAAGCCAGGAATCAAAACCCAGCAACATAAATTGCAAGGTAGAATATTTCGCAGGAGGACTCGCAGCCACCAAGTGACTGCTGCCCAGCTTCCACACGGACTCACAAGTGACTGCCTGTCCCCCATCTCAGCCAGGACCCACCCGTGTTTCAGCGCAGAACACTCCTCCAGCCCTGCTGGGGGGAATACTTAATTCCAGACTAGCTGGAGTGTTCCTTTACATGCCAACCAAACTCCAAACACAGATGTCACCAGAGGGCACCCTCTCAACTCCAGTGACCCAGCTTCAGCCAACTTCTGAGCAGGACTGCAGACAACCCACAGGAGGGATGTGCAAGGCTCTGCAAAGCAGGAGTAGTTCTGCTTCTGCAAGAGATTTCCTTAAAAATGTAAAAAAAACACCCCACACACAAATAAAAAGGAAAAAAAATGTACTTATATAGCCCAGAAATGTTTTGCAGAGTAACCAGGGGCACTGCTAGAAAAGATCACGAGCAATTACTAACTCCTGTAGGATGTTATTCTGTGGCACTTGATGGTGCCAACTCACTCCAGCTGTTTTGGCACCCATGTGGATCATATCAACTTACAAAAACAGGACCCGAGCCAGTAGAGCTCATGCAGAGGTACCTCTGGAAGTGCTCTGCCTCAATTATCATAAATCACCTCACAATAGTACAAGAAAAAAATGCATCTATGTTGTCAAGAGAAAGCTGTGGGAAACAATATATTTTTCTGCTCCTCCTTGTTCTGTATCTGAGGTTAAAAGGGTCAAAAAGTAAACTACTTGCATGAAAATGACACAAAAGTATCAGCAGTGAGTAGTTTTCAACTGTGGTCCAGGTGTGATTCCTAATGGCCTGCTGAGACCCAATAAAGTTTTAAACCAAACACCTGGTTGATTTGAAGTTCATCCAACAAAATTACGCACAACCAGTAAAAAACACAATAGTCTGTACATCAAAAAGGGTCTCGATTCACTGAATTGCAAGTTAAACCCAATTTGCTTAGAATTAAACACCACCATAAGACAACTAAAACTAAGCTGCAGAGGCAAGCAGTGATAAGAACAAAAAAAAAAGAAAATCATCATCATGCATCCTACATTTTCCAGTCTTGAGAAAAACTCAGAAGCCAGAGACCTATAAAACACGTGATTGCCTGGTTATCCACCTATCCCACTGTAATGAAATTGTTTCCATCTCTCCTAGCTGTCATAGTAAACCCCCTAATTTAGCACAGGAAAAGGGGTGGATCAGGAATACGACCTGTGAGAAGGCAACTTCTGTCAGTACAAGGATCCCTCAAATAGTGTCAGTATAGGGGGCTCTAAAGGAGATAAACACCCCCATGGAATTTCATCGGGCCTGTGTTAAACACAGAGAAAGAAGTTACTCCAAACTATCACCTGTCACCACCACCCATCGTGGTTCCAAACATATCTACAGAATTGCTTTTCCAGCATCTGCTGCCAGGGCAGGAGTAATGCCAAACCCTCCTCGTGTCAAACAAACACCATTTATTTGTCCACCCTCTGCCTAACGCTAGGCCTCTAACTCAGGGCTCTGAAATTACCCTGGTTTATATAAAAGCAATGCTGTGTGGCGTTGAGACCCTGCCCATGCCCTGCCCCTCGTGTCCCCATCGCTGTGTGCTGCCCTGCCCCTCGCGTCCCCGTCCCTGTGCACTGTCCTGTCGCCCTTATCACCGGCTCTGTGCGCTGCCCTGTCCTTCGTGTCATCAGCCCTGCTCCTCGTGTCCCCATCCCCGTGTGCTGCCCTGTCCTTCGTGTCCCCATCCCCTTGCCCTGCCCTGTCCCTCGTGTCACCGTCCCCTTGCCCTGCCCGGCCCATCCCCAGGGCAGGAGCGATGGATAGCGGTATCTCACCGCCACAGTCACCGCTCCTCCCCGGCACCAACCCCGCCTGCCCCGCGGGGACTCCGCGGACAGCACAGGGGGTGTCCCGGCCACAACCCCACCCTCCGGCCGCTCCCGCAGGTGCCCGGGGGTGACCATCTCGCCCCGCATCCCTGCGTCCCACCCCCAGCGCGGGGGTCCCGGGCACACACCCGCAGCCCCCGGCGGGGTCCGGCCCCCGAGCGCGGCGGAGGCGGCGGCAGGTGGGCGGCGGAGCTCCGGGCGGGGGGGGCCGGGACCCTCCCCGGATCTGGGAGGGGACGGAGCGCCTCCAATCCCCTGCCGGCAACAGCCCTGCAGGGCCCGGCGTGCGAGCCGGGGTGAAGCCTCCGTTCCTCCCTCCTCCTCCTGCGAGCAGCCGGACAATGAGCCCCGCGGAGGCGGGCGCCGGCTCCCTCCTCCTCCTCCTCCTCCTCCTCTTCCCCACCGCGACAGCGCAGCTCACCTGCGGCGTGGCGATGGATGGCGGCGCTGCGGGCGGGCTCGGTGCGGGCTCGGTGGCCGAGCCCCGTTCCGCGGGTGCGGGTGCGGGTGCGGGGCGGCCGCGGCCACCCCCGGGCCGCTCTCCCTCACACCGCGCACACACACACACGGGCTGAGGGGATGGGGGGGGCGCCCGCGCCGCCCGCGCATGCGCGCGCACAGCCCCCCCCCGGGTCCTGTCCCGTCCCCTCCCCTCCCCGCGCGGCCCCGCCCCCGCGCGGCGCCGCTCGCGGGCTGCGCACGCGCAACCTCAGCACCGCCCCCCCTCCCCGCAACGCCCCTCAGGGAGAGGGATCGACGCTCCGCCCCGCACGGACGCGCGGGATGCGCCGGGAGAGACCCGCGGGATCGCCCGCTGCGACCCGACACACCGCCTCGTCAGCGAGACCCGCGCCGCCGAGTGCCACGCCCGGTCCTCCCTCAGACACCTCCCGGGGACGGTGGCTCCGCCGCCCCCCCCCCCGGGCGGCCCGTTCCGATGTCTTAAGCGCGGAATCCCAGAACTGACAGGGTGGGAAGGGGGCTCTGGAGATCACCCAGTCCGACCCCCCTGCCAAGGCAGGGTCACCTGGAACAGGTGACACAGGAACGCGTCCCGGTGGGTTTGGAATGTCTCCCGAGAGGGACGCTCCACGAGCAGCGAATTGACTTATTTTCATCCCGTCACGGAGTTAACGACGGTCGCTGCTTCCTTTACAGCCGTGGGAGATGGACTTAGGCTGGACGGCAGCAACGGGTTACCAGGTATACAAATCACTTAAGGACACCTGCTCTGTGGTTTTGACGAAATACAGAGCCCCCTGCTATGCACAGGGCCTGGTTTTTAATAGACTTGCAGACTGGTGAGAATAGAGGCACCAGGAACCAGACTGAACAAGTCCAGCAGGCTGGAAAGACGGTACCAGCTTTTAAATAAGGCAGGAAGGATTTGAGAAACTGCAGGCACAAGTGTGACAATAAAGCAGAAAAGCATTACTTTTAGGTACAGTGCCATTTCCCCGATTTCAATAAAGCTTTGCGCCTAGAAAGAGAACATTGTTTCCACTTGTGGGTTTTTTTTTTACCACGGTAATCTGGCCCAGTGTCAAACTCATTCCGAACCAGGATAAGTGAAAGGAAGATAAAACGCCAAATGCCATCCTGCTGTCAGGTTTTCAACAGGTGAGTCAGTGGATGGAAAGAACGCTTCACCAGATTTGGAAACGCAACAATTTGTTAACAGAGAAATAAGAAAATATCATAGAATCACAGAATTGCTAAGGTTGGAAAAGAGCTCTAAGATCATCAAGGAATAAGAGAAAAAAAAAAAGTAGTAAAAACAGCTCGGAAGGGGGGAAGCAATGGGAATTATTTTTGTAAGTTATTCTTCCTCACTACAGCAGGAGACAATCTATCTCATAAAACAAGCTTCTCGGCATTACTTAAGGGGTGTATATGTGGCTTAGGTGACAAATTTTCCAGACATTTTACAATCCTCTCACTAAGTGCTCCCAGAAAAGCTGCACAGTGGCTTGCGAGGAAAAAGCAATGTCATGGGCCAAAAAGTAACAGAGATTGAATGTGTAGTCATTCATAATGAATGAAAACCCAGAAGAGTAGGGTGGTTTAGTTTTGCTGCAAATACCCTTAAAACAATCTAGAAAAAGGGTTGTGCGGAAGGAGACGACATTTGTAGGGGACACAAAATTACTCACAATTGCGGGGTGAATTGTGAAGATACCTGGAGTGGCCCAACTGAGTAGGAAGAAAATATAGTGACATTCAATACTGATAAATAGTCATCAGTACAGTACAATGGATAATGGAGGAAAGAATTCCTGGTGGACACTGCAGAGGGGCCTAAAACAAAGGCAATAGTTCAGGAAATGCACAGACATCCTAGGCAGTGCTTCACTGGAAACCCCTCCTCAGTGTAGGAACACAGCCCTGCCTGCAACGTGGCAAGAGATCAAATGGAGAAAACTAGAAAATATTGGCTGTCTTGGCATCATTTCATAGGAGAAAGTTTTAAAGAACGAGCGGGGAGGAGAACGTACATTAGACCGTGAAATTGAAATGCCCAGTTCCACTCCAGTTTTGCGCTAGAGCCCCATGTTTAGTTGCTTTTCACCTATGATTCCAAAATCTTTTCCAAGAAACCACCTTCCAACACTCAGCTGCCAACTCCACACACATAGCTGGTGTTCCTTATTATTTCACAGGTACGGATTTCCCCAATTATACTAAATATTCCACTTAACACACATTTATTAGTTGAATGTTGCAGCTGTGCTGTTAAATATTCAAATCACAGGAAGCGCCGAAAAGAGAGGAAATGACTAGATAAAAATATGTGGCAAAACAGTTGGTTATAATGAAGAAAGCTGCTGTCAAAAGTAACAGGAAACTGCTGTCCCTTGTGACTGGCAGCCTGTGAGGGTGCAGAGGGACAAACCTGATCCAACATGATCCTGGGAACAGCTCCAAACAAAGGCGGCCGAAAATCTTCCAGCCCCACAGCACATCACATTGGCCATCACCACTTACACCTGAGAGAGCAAATTTAGAGATGGTTTTAGTTCTGGCCAGCCCGCAGCATCCTTCCTGAATAATTATTTACTACGGCATTTTTTGGACAGACTTGCCCAGCATTTTGTCAGCAGTGATTATTTTTAAAATTCACTGCCTGACAAGCTGCGTCTCCCTGCGAGACTGTAACTCGTTCACCGTACATAACCCCCTGAAACTGCAGAGGATATGACATTTCCCTTCGAAAGCAACAGCTTGCAACTTCAACATTCTCTACCGACTGAGAGAAATGGATCCGTACATTTCTAATTTCACAGATGAAAACCATTTCTCCATTAGGCAACACCAAACGTGGATGCTCCCGTAACGAACTCCGATCTGTTTCTAATGAAATGTTGAGATTGCAATCCAGGGCACTTGCTGTTGTGACTTCGAAGACTATAAAAATGCCAGCAAGGTACAGTTTATTGTACTCATTCATTAACAGAAGGTAGCAGAAGCATTTTGGAATAAAACATTTCTCATGTAAGTTACTTTAATATAATCACCTTTGCTTGTGCAGATTATAAGCCAAATTACCCTAAACATTTTAAGAAAAAAAGAGAATTCGTGCTTTATTACGACTGGTCATATCATGCTGCATGCAAGCCTCTGGGATTAAAACTATACATGAATATAAAATCAAATTAACTTCCTTGCCTCAGCTGAGCTTCCTGAGTACAACGTTAAAGATACTTTTTAATCTTGTTTTGGTAAGGAATTATTTGAAAGGCTAGATCTTACATTTTGGCACCTAGTTAGCACTTCATTAATTACTAATTGCTTGGCACTAAATAAAATTCTTGTTTCAATTGCCTGATTCTAGAAACAGTTATTATCATAAAAAGTCATTAGTTAAAATCAGTCTGATATGAGATGTCCCAGCTGGAAATCGGCTAAAACATATAGTTCCCTAAAGAATGAGGATACAGTAGAAAATATTTATCTAACCTGTGAGTGCTATTTTCTGTTCTTGCTCTTTGACTAAGTGATTCCATGAGCCTGACTGCACTTAATTCACACAGTACATCAGGGTGAGATGTGCTAAAGAAACGTAAAATGTTGCTAAATTTACTTGTCAATTTGTGAGAAGAAAATCGTACGATTTTCTGTCAAAACTGTGTATCATTTCTCAAGATTGCAGCACAGTTGTGGCACCTGCCACCCTAATTCTGTTATTTCCTGATTTTGGGGTGCTTACCTATACGGGTCTGACTTTATAAATGCAGTGCAATTAAAATTAATGGTGCAATTAATACCCAAGTTCCAGTAAAGTGCATAGCCTGTGACATTTACACTTACATATTCCTCCTCTTTTGATCCTCTGTAGTGTCCCTGCCTTCGTTACAGGGCAAAACAGGAGTCAGAACCGGAAAAATATAACATTGCTGTAACTATCACCTTCTTCCTCTTTCCTTTCGGAGGATGTTTATGCTTAATACGTAATAAACATATATTAGCTTCTACCCCTTAATCAGGAGGATGAGCTTCCTCCTTCAATCAAAATGGAACTTGCAGTTGGTTCAGAAACTTTTAAGCATAAGAAGTATTTGAGCGGATAAAAGTGCCTGTACCAGAGAAACCTGGTTCAAACAGACACTGATAACCCTCCTTGTTTAGAGCTCACGGCTGGAGGAGGAAAACCTTACCAAGAATGCGGTGCTCAAGAGTGGATGGATGTTTCACAGCCCCCCTCGCTCCCTCCGTTCAACTGACGTGCTCATATTTGCTCCCCAAAATGTTGTGATTAACACTAGAACACCTCCTTTAGGTTTACACCTCTCCTTGTTTCTCACTCCCAGCAAGGACGAAGGGACGAGGCGCAATTATAACATTAGAGCAGTCCCAACTGGCTCGGGGCATTTTCTTCATATTCTTAAAATCACGACTTTAAAAAGAGCATATTCAAGCAGGAGCATCTGAATTCACCCAAGTATGCGTGTAAATATATGTATTTACATGTAAAGCGAGTGTACACACACACACACACACACACACACACTTTAAGAGGACTTCCCCTTTCCAGCTGCAAAACATTTGTTTCTCCAAGGGCAACAAAGGCTCTCCCCCACGCCCCAGCCCCGAGGAAGCCGCACACAGATAACACGTTATTTCCTCGCTGTCTCTCACGCAACCTACGGATTTTTCCACAGGAAGAGAACGCTGTTCCATTACTGTGCCGCCCTTCCCACGCCCCAGATGTTGGGAAGCCAGAAACGCGCCTGCTGTTAGAGGCGTTCGCGGCAGGGACACCTCGATAGGGCCGGGGAAGGAGCCAGAGGCAAGGCAGGGACTGGCAGCCCAGGGGCTGGATGCAGATGCCCTGCCCTGCTTGCCCGGTGCATCACAGCACATCGCCGGAGACGTTGCTTTTAAACTGCTTCAAAGGAAGCGAACACCATTTTTTTACGTTGTCTAAATATCCCTCTCCGCGTTTTCCGTGAAGAGTGGAGATGCTGGGATGCCTACGTGATTTATGCACAGTACGGAAGCAGCACAAACGCGATGATTTACAGCAGGTTTAAACGACCATCTGAAGGGGAAAAAAATCCCAAATATGGACAACAGCAACTGTTAATTGAAACTAGCAATATTTCATCTATGTAAACAAAGTAATCATCACGTCTGCCACAAGATTTCAAGAGATTTATCTTCCAGGCTCCCTAATATGGTTACATCTGTCTCCTGCTTAAATCCTGTGTTCTTGCCATCTGCTCCAAAACACTGTTTTCAACCTCAAGAAGTGATTAAACAGCTATAAGGAGAAGGAAAAAAGTGTCTTTCAATTTTTGAGCAAAACGCTTAACAACTGGAAAAAGCTGAAAAACCAAACCCCCAACCCCCTTGGATCTCCAGTGTGGTTAGAAATGTTATTGGTGAGATGCTGAACTGGAGTTTCCAGGAACCTTTACACCTGACTGTACATCAGGAAACATTGCACCCATAGATTAGATGTAGGTTTGTTATGGAGTGTAATAAATTGGGAGCAGATTAAACTAGTGCCATTCAGTTAATCA
Organism: Pseudotriccus pelzelni; assembly: GCA_035584735.1. Lineage (NCBI taxonomy): Eukaryota > Metazoa > Chordata > Aves > Passeriformes > Tyrannidae > Pseudotriccus > Pseudotriccus pelzelni. The sequence goes on along the minus strand of JAWMRA010000005.1, from coordinate 27,557,715 downwards.
GTCAAATTATGACAGAGAGGTAATGTAAGGGGGGGAAACCAGGAAGCATTTTGCTTGAACAAGAAAGAAACTTCCTAGAATTCTTTGTCTGCACTGTGGGAAGCCTTGCCAGTCGTACTCCTTTGAGATGTGCTTAGCACTTACCTCTGTCACACTAAAAAATTACCTCATCCCTTCTCTAGGAGCTGTGTCAAACTTTATTTGATTTTTATATGTTTGTTTCTCCCGTATAGAGGAAATTATTGATTTTACCATTCCCCTGAGCTTCACAGGAGGTAACTGGGCTCAGTACCTGTGCTCTTCCACCTTTGCTCATTTGTCTGGTTTGTTATGCTGCTTCTGCCCTCTGCCACTGGAATTGTTACTGCTTGCAAAGACGGGAAGCCAGAACTTTTTTTGCGCTGTTTGTAAAACGCGGCAAAGTGTTTTCAGAACTAATGAAGAACAAAGCAAATCGACACTGGCTTTTTTCACCCACAGCTAATAATCCTTGACTGAAAAATCTAAGAGTACAATGCCCACCGGTGCAACTCCGCTGAAGGCCTTGCCATGCCTTGCTGGGGAGCTTTGTTACAAAGGATGTGGAGAGTCAGCAGTTCAGCTCTAGGTTTAATAAACACCATCACTTAAATTACTAAAATAGACAAACTACATTGGTTTATAGCCAGCATTTTCAGAATAATTTATATACTCGTCTAGGGAACACTTTTGGGATAAGCAAATCAGCGAGCCGTTATCCCTTGTAGTGTATGTTTTGCTCAGTAAGTCTTTGCTGCTGGTAATCCCTTTGAGAGCTGGACTTAGATGGAATAACTACCATGCTCTGTACCTGCTTCAGTGAAAATTAAGAAGCCAAGTTATAACACAGTTACTCATTTTCAAGTGAACAAAAGAAGGTAATGCCTCAGGTACTCTATATGTTGCATTTTTTCCTGTGTATCTCAGGCACTGGTGGTCGAGTTCAGTCACAGAGGCAAGAAATCCAGAAAATGCTGAATGTCAGGACTTAGCAAACACTGTCCAAGAACACTCAGAGTAAAAGAAAAAGACAACCTTTAGAAAAACATCTGTGTAAGGTTTCAATATTCTCTACTGCAAGTGAGAAACCCGTGGATAAAATTAATCCAGGTTTCTAGATCCAAATTCTGGCTTAAGCTGGGAAACAGTTTTCGTACCAATATAAATATTATGGGGGACGTAGAGACTTTTCAAAATTTCATTTTAAACAGTAAAGATAATCACGATGTTTTCACCTCCTTATAATGCCCATCTGGAAAAATCATTCTAGCTTTCACCAGAATAAGCTTATGATAAATGAAAAAAAACCCAACTCAACAAAAAAAAAAATTAAATGTATTTTCAAAGTAAATAAGAAGTCAGTGTGTACGGAAGCAAGGCCTGTTCCTTGAGAAAAATCATCTGACATGGAGCATTTGAAAGGTCCAGTGTTTATAAATGTGACTCAGCTGGAGACAGTTGCTGAACTTCTGAAATTCTGAAGAGATTTTTCCTGTACGTTCTGGAAAGGCTTCAAAGTTCACTCAGCAAGCACATTCCAAAAAATACAAAGGGTGTATTTTAGCTAGTGATCACCTACAGTTTTACTGTAGTCTGATTGATTCTGTGGCCGAAAGCGATGACTTCTCCAAGGTAATTTTCATTTGCATATCACCCTTTCCCACTGAGATCCCAGGGCAGAATAAGAGATCTATTTAAATATTGAAATCTGAGTCTTACAAACATAAACCAGATGCATTCTGAATACGTGAGAGGATGAAATCTCTGTTTCCAGAGTTTTCTTTTACTTTTCAAGAGAGGACCCAAGGAGTCCCGTGCTGAATCCTTATTGATCCTAAAAGGATCTTTTACTTTTCAAATGAGGACAAAGAACCCAATCCGTGACACTAATTGATAGAGTTTCTGACTCTCAGTTTGTGGTTACTACTTCCTGTAAATAGGTGGTAAATTCTAAAAAGGAAGAAACATTAAAAGCAAATATTCAGCACTGCTAAAATCTAAGTCGGTCCTTTACAATGTCCTCTCCAGCTACTGCTGTACGTCACGTAATATCAGAAAAAAACACTTACCCAAGACGCAGGGGTGCATTATTACACCTTGAAAAACTAAACATCCATCATAAACCATCCAAGAGAAAATACTTTACTGGTTATTCTAACATAATGTAGTATCGGAGCGTTCTATTCTACACTGCAGTTTGTGACGTCGCTTTGGCCAACGCACAATCTGAACACTTGTCAGCACTTTATGAAGAGCAACCGAAATCAGACCAATTACTGTCTTATCCTCTCCCTGCAGAAGGGTAAATAAGCCTCACTGTTTTGCTACACTTTGTGTCGTAGTTATATCCAGACATACTCTTGGCTTTCCCTAGAGAAGATAATACTGAAGAGGCACACACTGCTCTGGAGTCAGAAATTAGGGAATTTCCCCAGGGACCATTATGACTTCTGCACACTATCCAAACAAACTGAATTTAGGAACCCCTGCCTAAATCAAGAGCTGCTCAGGTGGGGTTTGTGAGATAAGGAAAATAAGGTGAAATGAACGTTTGGGAGAGGGGGGGCCGATTTTAGGAGATGGGCTTCAAATCAAGCAGTTTGCTCAGTTATGGGCATATACCAACAAAAACTGAATAGGATGCCAGCAGAGTGTAACCAAACAGAGCATATGGAAAACATGGAAAATATTACAATATTTTCAGCAGTAGGTCCTTAACTTAAATACTATCTTGTGTTTTGGCTTATGGCTTAAAATATATACATAAAAAATATATATACATATGTAAATAAAATAGGATTAGGGAGAAGAATCTGAAAGAGCACAAGAGAAGACTGTAAAGCAAGAAAAACTAGAAACGGTGTGTTTAAGTGCTGTGTTCTACAAGTGAGGATGAGAGACAAATTTCTTATCTGCTGCATCATCATCATCACCCCATGAAACCAGGAGGCCAACACGCATCCCTTTGTAGCCAGTGACAGTCTCTGCTCCCTTTAGATGCATATTAATGCAATGCACTTTGGCTCTGGGATTTTGTGCTAGAGAACAAATAGTTCAGCAAAGGGAATGAAGAGCTTAGAAGATTTATTTTTTTTTTAAAATGATTAGACATGTGCATGTATAACAGCAACACGCTGACAGGGAGAACAACTGCAGGCATTAGTGTCAGTGATGCTTCACAGCATAAACTGATTAGTCACCGGAGAAATTTCGCTCCTTTATCTATTTTGCATAAAGGTCAGGTTCGTTACGCCTCGGTTCTCGTATCTGGGGTTTTTTACAATGTACTATTAAAAAGTCAGACTGTAGCGACTCTGTTTTGAGGCAGATGGAAAAAGCACGTGCATATGTGAAATTTATGTCAGCGTGCATTTGGAAAAAGAGCATTAAGAAAGGATCTTAAGAGAAAGTCTTCTGTTTCTCCTCTAATCCCATCTGAGCTAAGTGCCTACAGGTTGGATTCGTACAGGTAGGAAACATGTTCCAAGACTTTTCCATCTCAATCCATTTCTTCTGTTGGTTTCTTCCTATTAAGTGACCGGAGACAGGTATTTAGACCAATTGCTGCACAACGAGCCATGAGAAAAGGCAGCAGGTTGGATGGACGCTTTCAGGACCGCACTGAGAAGATATTACCCAGTTTCCAGCTCTTATCTTTCTAAAGCAGCAGAACGGAATGAGGGCAATTTGACTTACTAGCTGGTCTACTGACCTGCAAGAATAAAGGGAGTAAAAATGCCACTGGGAGATAAAACAGGCAACACTTTCAAAACAATGAAAGAATATGCATAATAGCTCAAGAAACATCCACAGGAAAAAAAGAAATTAATTAACTTCATACTTCTGTTTTCATTAGGAAAAATATAAAGGGAGAGAACTGCCAGCAGCGTGGAACAGAGCAAGCTTTTCAGGAAAATACACAGATCTTTCCTCCTACTTCTTCACATGTTTTCTGCTCTTGGGGCCCATGGAAGCATGCCAGGAAAAATTAATTGGCAGAGGACCATATTATCTCTTCTGCATAGTTCCCATGCAGTGTCTCAGGGAAAGACCATGCAGCCAGGGAGCTGCCTGGAAAGGCTGCCTGCCTGGGGAAAACTGTCCTTGACTCCCCCAGCTCCCAGAGGATATGCCAGATTTCAGCGGGACCTCTCTCTTTCTCCTTGATCCGAGGCAACCTGAAGAATTCTGTCGCCGAGATTTCCTTCTATAGATGAAAAGCTGGGGCTGATTTGGGTGTCAGGGTTTTTCCACGCGGAATTGTGGAAGTTCTGGGCAGGAGGACAAACGCTGATTTAAGGACAGCTCTGTTAAACCGAGCAGTACTGATGGGTCACTGACTGAACGCGAGGTCAGTAAGTCTGCAGCTGCCTCACAAATGCTGTAGAAGAGGATTTGATCTTGGATAAAGGAAACAGGGAGTGTATAAAGTCCTGGCTTGCTCCCACACAATCCACCCCCTCCCCTAGCTTTCATTTTCGGAGTTTCCAGGCTCTTGGTGCCCGGGGAGGAGGACTGATGTAGTTAAAAGTAGCTGATTCCTTGCTTTTATGTACTATGAATACAAAGCTATGATCCAGCCCGCTGATTTACAGAAGAAATATCAAAAAACCCAATTAAGTAATGCACATCCTTCTTGTCCAGTGGAAAATCCCATCAAGTAGGAAAAAAACCCCACATTCTGGAGTTCACACTGATAAATGACTTAAAAATGCCTCTCCAGCTGGGGTCTGCGAGGCAATGTGGAGGGGTCACAGCCCCCCATGTCCTCATCCCCTCAGCTCCTCGGGGGATTCCGGCATCACTTCCATGAAGTGTCATTGGAGTCCTGTCCCCTCCTCCCTCATTTCCTGCTCCCTCTGCCGTCTCCACCTCTCCTGCAGCAGGGCTCAGCAAGAAACTGCTCTGCCTGAGCTCCCTCCCATATGGCCAGGCACTAATCCCCGCTCCCACACACAGCCCTGCAAAGACAGGAGAAATGCTTCCCTGAGCAGCAGCGTCTGCTGTCCACATGATGTCAGGCAATTAAAAGGCGCAAAAGAATCCTGCTGAACGGTTGCTGTTCTCTTCACCTTCCTTTGCAACATCTGCAGAGCTCTCAAATATCCGGAATTTGCAAAGAAAGGTGGTTTGGTTGTTTTTTTTTTAGGAGGAGTCTTAGAATTGGGAGCCAGCTTGCAAATATCTTTCCTCTCCACTTGCGACATCGAGGTACTTCCCGAGGTACTTTTTAAATTATTACTTTTGCTCCCTTTGCCTCTCCTGTTTGATCAAAACAAAAATCAACCCTGGAACTTAACCGATGAGTGAGAGAAGACAGAACTGACGTGGAGATTTGGGAGACTCCTCGAAAAAGCTCTGCTCCTGTCTATTTACGCGGAAGCTTTTTTTTTTGTTTGTTTGTTTTGGATCCTGAGAAAGCACATCAGGAAACACACCTTTTGTCAGGTCGGGCTGTCAGCTCAGCGCCCAGCGACTCGCCCTCCCTGCGCAGGGACATCCTGGCATTACGGGCACTGTCACCTCCCATCGCCTAATGCTCTCCCTGACTCCCTTGCTCCCAGCGTGTTCCATCAGGCTCCTCACCCGGGAAACGCGGAGCTGCCTCTCGGTGCCACCCATCCACCCCACCGAGCTCACCCGATGACACCGATAGGATCGGCAACATCTGTTTCCTCCGGGCTGGCGGATTTACCGCTCTACAGCCGTCACCGTGTTTTCACGCGGAATCTCACGCTGGTGGAGCACGGGCATCACGCTCCTCGAAATGTCAACAGGCCTTTTAAAACTCATCTCTCAACGCTACTTAGCGATCGCTATAAAGCCATTCTTTACAACAGAAGAAACCACAAGGGTATAAATAACCCGCCTTTGCTTTACCCACACCAGCAGCTGGGTAGTGTGAGGAGCTAAGTCTGACTCCAGAGCTCCTGGGCAGGAAAATCTGAGGTTCCAGCCTCGTCAGCGACAGCAACTCACACAGGGGCTTTGGGGCCTCAACCGACTGTCAGATGCCACTGATTGTCCCCTCCCAGAAATTCTGTTCTCCAGACCCCCTGTAATACAGTGCCACAGGAGGAACAAAACCGAGGCTCAGGACCCTGTGTTATCAGAAACCTTAAAGAACACGTGAGAAACCTGGAGCTGAACTCCGTACACGACAGCCTGATCTCAGAGGTCACAAAAATGCCAATTGTGCAGGTGAAGCTCTTTGAAAAACCCACTGTGCTGTTTCCAACACGGCTGTGTTCAGGCCTTTTTAACTCCCAGAACTGAAGCGTCTCAATGAGATTGGTAACCGTGACAAACAGCTAATGCTCTTTTACTTCAGTAAAGAGTTTTGAAATACAGCCTTTAATATAATACTGAGGAGATGACTTCAGTAAAAACTGTACTAAGTGAAATAGAGGGCTTCCCTGACCGCTTCTTTCACCAAACACACAATCAGGAAATATACTCTGAGCCTGGGGATTTTATGTACAGATACAACTCAGTGCACGGACATTTTTCACTGACTACACGTTCCTATACAACTGCATGGGAAAGAAAAATACAGAACCTTTCCAACGTGCATTGGGAAAAGTATCAGGAGTGTTCAGGAAATGAAGCACCCCTGACCAAGGGACAAAACTTGCATATTAGAGCAGAAGACTGTCTGAAATGAGTTCCTCCCTGTGAGACAGAGAAAGCTAAATAATCTTGAGGAAGCCAGAATCCTAAGCAGAAGGAATCTTCCTCCCTCTTAATTCTTTTGGAAATTGCAATTATTCTGATGACTACTATGTGCACAAATGGATTTCCCATGGGAAAACTGTTATTGATAATTATTACTCTTGTATTGGTCATGTTATTTTTTATCACTTTGATTTTCAGCTAGGGATTCAGTGGTACAGATAAGGGAGGCAGACGCACTCGAAACAGTCAAATTAAGGCTGAAGGATTATCCATGACAATGTATAACATTTGCCAGAAAATAAATGCAGGCAGTACTTGGACTCCAAACAACAAAACTGTCTCAGATCATTCATCACTGTGCTAACCAACCCAATTCATTTTCCAATTCCATAAATGTTGATAGTTTTTGAGCTTGTTAAAGAGACCCCCAGCATCAGCATGCCTTGAATCTGGTGCAACTGCATTTCAGTGGGCAACCCGCCGTGCTGTGCCTTCAGTCTCCCTCTCCTCTCCTCTCCTCTCCTCGGAGCAGGCTGGGCATTGAGGAAGGATTTTCCACCTCAGAGGCCTTTGGCATCGCAGAGACTCTGCTGCTGAGCAGAACCAGAGCACACACAGCTCCGAGTGCTTGTCTAGACACCCATCACCCAAGCCCTGCCGTGCTGTCCAGTCTATCTCCACACAACAGACAGACCTTTCCGTGATAACTTGATTCCTCATGTCCCAGACAGCAGATGGGACCCAAGGAGCAAATTAAAGTTGTTTTAGCTGCAGCAGCCCCAAGGGATCTGCAGAACACGGCAGCGCTCCAGCCGTGCCCTTTTCCCTCTCTGCCCTTCCCTGTGTTGGAGGAGAAATGAGGGTAATTCCCAGCTGTCCACACAGCTGTGCCCTTTCCAGGGCTCCCCGGACACCTGGGAAATCCTTCTGCGGCCAAACAGCTTTGCATCTGCTCAGCTTTATCCTGTATTACTTGAGAGTCTCGGGGCAGGATTACTCCTGCTGAACTCCCGCGGCTGCAGCGGGAAGTGGGGAAGCCTCCACGGGCTGACAAGGAACCCAGGCTGGGACGTGGCGGTGGGGATGACCCTGCTTAGGAGTGGCAGAGGGACAGGCCTGTGCTGAAACGCCGTGCTGGTGTGTGAGGGCTGTGCCGAGGCTTCGCTCCCGGGATGAACACGGAGCTCCGGAGGCGCGGCCGGGTCTCCCCGCAGGTCCAGGCCTGTCCCTGGCACAGCGTGCACCCACGAACACTGCACAGACGTGCAAGAAACCCGCCAGCCCTGCCTGCTTGTTCCAGTGCTGCCTGAAACAACGGGGTAGCACGCGTCTTTGATGGCCTTTGCAGCTTTTGTTTGGCGAAGCCGTGAAATTTTCCAGCGTCTCCACGTAATGGTGTCGGGAAAGAGGAATACGAATATTCTCAAGCCGTGCAACAGTAAGGACCCATAACCCCTGCAGCTTTACCAAATAAGCTCACAACTGAAGGCTTATGCCCTTGCCTACTCCGATTGCTAACGCAGCCGACAGTTCCAACGCGGAAGGAATTTCCTTCTGTTTTATCTTCCAAACTCTGAGCCCTCACGCAGGTTGCTACGCTTCCTCTAGCCCAGCTTCCAGAGATAACTGACTCCTAAAGATTTCCCAGGATCCAGCCAGTTCTTCAGGAACCCACACAGCTGGGACTACCCCATGTTTAACTTAGCAGGGAGGGTACAGAGTAGATTCTGTACTATGGGGGTCACTCCTGTGAGTTTCCCAGTTTGGGTTAACCCAGATCTCAAGGATTGCTTGCTTATTACAGAGAAAAGTGCAACCGTCAATAATAGTAGCGGGAAGTTCCTTTATCTCATTCCTCCTATGTTTTTAAATCCAAATAAAAGATTCACAGAGCTGGAATCCATAGAAACAGAAAAAAAACATCGAAAGCACCTCTAAACCTGATCCAGAAGTGGCCTTCCCTGGAGGTTTGTCCACGACAGCTTGGCCCAAAATCATGGTGGGTGGTGGTGGGTCTTGTGGCTTCTGGCAGTGGGCAATCTCTCTCAGAAGCACGAAGATTTCTTCACTGCATAAATATATATATATATTTTTTTAAAATAAACTATAAATGTTTCAAACAAAAGTCAGATGAAACAGAACAATGAAGGAGGCAGCACAGAATCACAACACAGCAAGATTAGGCCTTCAGATGATCTTAAGGCTGCATGGTAATACAATGGCTTTAACCCAGCTGTACGGTATTAGCCCCTTCTTATCTCTGCTGTGCAACTGCAATTACAAATAGCCTTGGAGGATGTGCTCGAGCTCAAGGAACAAACTGGATTTTTGAGTTGCAGAAAAAAGGTGTTTGCTTGGCTAGTTCCGTATTTGCCGGGCACTCCGATGTGCACCCAACGCTTACAGGAGATAAAAATAATTACTGATAAAAGTTGCATAACCCCAAAGAGTCAGTGTTTGTACAGAGGAATTATCAGTTCAGTAATGTGAAGTGAAATTAACAATTTGGCTTAATTATTTGCTGCACTTCTTACATTTTAAAACACGTGAACAGAGCGCGTTTGTTTATCCAACCTGAGGCGTTGCCAGAAGTCACCTCCTCAACACAAGATGTCTGAGCTGCTGGCTGCATGCCCTTTATGTGACAGGGAGAAGTCTGACGCTTCAAAAATATCACAGGACAGAGAATTTGATAAGATGGGTTATCCAGCAGTAATGAGACTTTGAAACGGGCAATTTTCTCATCCGATTTTCTCATTTATAGAAGTTATTGTGCAATTTTAAAAGCACAGATTCGGGCTCCTTACACATTCATATCTTAAAACTACTCACTTTTTCACCCATCTTAATAAAACAGGTTAAATTTGCCAGAGGTGTTTGAAGTACCACATAAATTGTCACGTTTCCTGTTGGCTCTGATCCTGCAGATATCAGGAGAGATTGCTGGACAATCAGGAACATCTAACAAGAACTAAGGGAAAGACCAAAACAAATACAGTCAGAAGTTGCTCTATTTATGGTAGAAAGCATTTTTTCTTGGGTATCTTGAAGAGTTTAACACAAAAAATAAAAAGCTTTATAACCACGTAAACAAAAAGCAGAACGGACAGAAATACAGCTACTACAGTGGCATGGAGAGCAATTATATCCAGAGTATAATAACATTACTGGGGGTCTACTTTGAAACACAACAAGCCCTAATGCCCTTTCAAATGTGAGCACGTGGCTCCCAAGAGCAGATGCACCTCCACAGGATTTGTGAGAGCAGAACAAACAGTCCCATATGTGCTCAGGTTAAAAGCACTGCCCAGATAAAGATGATCAAATTGGTACACAAACCTGCCTGCAGAAAGGGGCCGCAGAAGATAATCCTAAGGAATTTGATTAAGTGCTTAAGAGCCTATAATGCATTCAGGAAGTAATACAGCACATTATTGCAGGTACCAGTGTATTTATGTATTATGTAAACACTGCTGGCACTCAAAGTTAACCGAAGGAGTGAGGTTGACCTAACTCTAAAATAAGACTTTATTGAGGCAATGTTAATATTGACCGGAAGAATTAATGGCTCGGTTCCTGTAATAAAACATACAAATAATGTTCATAGTTCCACTGCAATAAAACCAACCAATACTGGGTGTTCCTTCACGGGGCCAGTTGAGAATACTGATATTTCTGGATAAAGAGCTTTTCCGGTACATCCTCTGAACAGAGAAGCTGCAAACGTTGCACTCACAACTCATTTCTAGAAGCTAAAAAAAGGCATCTCAGAGCCATAAATTTTGTACAATGGCACTGAAATAACAGCATGGTTTAAAAAAAAAATAAAAAAATAAAAGCAAGCCTAAGATCTCTATCATTGTAAACACACGTGTTGGAAGCCATCCAGCAGGAATCCTGCCCACCAGCTTCTATGTAAAACTGAGGTTTCTGTAACGTAGAACACTTCCTGCTGCTCAGAACTGAGGCTGGAAAAGCACAAATCAGCTGTGGAAATACAGCAGCTTCTACTAGCTTATACTTCCCCACGGTAAAACCCCAAAGCTGCAGGAAAAAAATGGGGTTGTTTTAGAAATATGGCTGAATATTATTATATCTTTCTGAAACACAAAGTGATACGATAAACTCAAATATGAAATATAAAGTGACTCAAGCCTATCAGTGCCTGGGAAAGTAACTCCCAATGCAGTTATGGATTCCACTAGTTTAGGCAACGGAGTAGAGGGAGAAACTCTCTGTGATGGGCTCTTTAACCCCAGGAAAAATATCCCCTGGCCTATAAAGGAAAGATGATAGGAGCTGGCTAACCTTCTAAACTTGCTCTGTCTCCACGCTCCATTTGCATTTGAGCTCTCTGGTTGCAGTCACTGTGTCACCCTCTTCTCACGCAAAGACTAAAAACTTGCTGCATTAGCACCACTCCCAACAGCAGCCCTGCTGGGAGTAACACTCACCCTGCATGCACCTAAACACACACAAACTTCACCTCGCTGGGGTGTTCGGGGATTGAAGAGAAAAAAAACCCAAACAAGTGGCTCAGCAACACCTGACATCCATAAAGAACATGGAAGGTGCTCCCACAAGTGCTTTTCCAGAGGTGGATGTGCTGCTCTGAGGGAGGTGAATGCTGAGCGAGAAAGGCACTAAGCGGCTTCTATTTTGGCAACGAGTGGTTTGGTAATACACAGTCTGACCACAACAGCCCCACTGGCCACAAAGCACTAAAGGAGAAGTCGCAAAGGTCCTTGAGCTATCCAGGAAAAAAAACCTGCGCATGAGGCAGAGCAATTAATTGGCTGCTACATCCACGTTGTACTGCTGTAAGCTGAAAAGTGACTGAGCGGTGTGATTTGAGCAGGTTTAACGTTAAAAGCATTCTCTCCTTAGCTGGAGTTGTGATGACGTGTTTTTACAAATTGAATTTTTTTGCTTTTGAACACGATCCCTGTCGAGAGATGCCAAACATACACACACCCTGTGTCACAACTCTTCAGCTCGGCTTCGCGTTTCAAACGGCGTTCATAGATACAAACAACATAAATGCTCTGCTGAAAGAAATTTTAAATACCTGTGATCCACACTGTCAGCATGAAGGGAGATGGGGGAAATAAAAACTGAAAGGGAGAAATATTTCAGTAATAAAAGTTCAGCAGAATGGGCAGCACAGAGTGCAGCACTCCAACCGCTTTTAGAGCCGTGTCTGTCACAGCCTTTACAACCGTGTATCAGCACAAACTTCCCGCACTGGAGGGAATTACAATCCCTCTGAGCCAAAAGGAGAAAACGAAGAGGACACTCAAAATCCCCACAGACTGGCAGCACAGGAACACACTGACCAACTCCTGAGAGTGCCTGGGAGAGCATCAGTGACCTGTCAGGCCCAGACTGTCATGAGCGGGAAGCCTCATCTCTTACAAGCACCTACTTGTGCTGCACAGCCAGCCAGAGGAAGCCTTTTCTTCTTGCTAAAAATACTTCCCTCCCCTCTCCAAAATGGCAAAAGTATAACTGTGCCTGACCTATTTTTCGTCCTTATTCATTCTGTGGAAATCCTGCAAAATTGACACCTAATTTCCAGGTGCTGTTGCTTAGCTTCCTAAATTATTAACAAGTGTAATAATTATCCCTTTTCACCATCACCTGGGCCAGGGAATAGATGCAAAGATTACAATCACTTCACCACCCTCACATCTGAGCACGTTTACAATATCAGGAGATCCCTCTACCAGTTTCAATCAATAAGCTGAATTACACTTGCATTCGATGTCATGGTCTAATGACACATTTTGTTGGTCTACTCTAATTATATCAGCAATGACCCAGGGTTGAGCACAAAAAGTACAGGGGAAATAGGGACTAAAACCAGGCTTGTCTGACTCGTTTTCTGTGGTGCCAGGTGGAGCCAGTGGTTGGGGGCACCGCGTGTGCTGGTTCTGGCACGGGTTTACACACAAGAAAAGAATTGAGGAGCAGAGGGGAGGTGGAACTGGTAATGGGCTCTTGTCAGGGAGCTACTGACTAAGAGGAAAACATCAGACATCTTGAAAATATTCAGAAGGACTTCAAAAGTGAAAACAAGGGATATTTCCATGCCACAGCTGTACCTGTACCAGCAGAGCTGTGTCAGCAGGGCTTCCTATTAGAATGTGGCCAACAGGAAGAGCTTTTCTGCCAGATCAGCTGTCCAGTCCCCCCAGGCCACTGACTGACATCCTCATCCAGCAGTTCTGGCTGAGCTGAATGAAGATGTTCTGCTTCACAGGTGTCCATCAGCCCCTGCCAGCCGGGAGTTACCACCCCACAGCTGGGGCCGCAAAAGAAATCCCGCGAGCACTCTCTCACATTTTGGACAAAGCTGGATGAGGAAGCACGAACCACTTTCATCAGTACCTTAAATCACTCCATGGATCTCACTTAGAATGGGCCAGAGCACAATCTCTGCTGCCTGCACATAAAGGGGGCTGGAGCCTCCAGGAGAACAGCAGTAACAAGCCACAAGAGGAGAATTAGGTCTTCAGTGGTCACAGCTGCTGGCAATCTCAGTGTCCCTTCACGGCCTGAACAAAATCGAGGTAATAAAAGCACAGGTTGTACAGTGGTCCATCTACACCTACAACTTTCCCTGGTATGAGCAGACCCTCGCAGGACTAGAGCTTGGAGCCACAGTCCCTGCTGGATTCAGCTCTACCTGCTGAAGATGGTTTTGCTGTCAGAGCTGTGGGCATGCAGACATTCAGCCACCGCAGCTAAATTCAACAGGCATCATTAAATGGAGCTCCTGAGCACCAGGACTCACGTCTCGGGAAGTTCAGCTCACTGGTGGTATGAGCTGCCTGTCAAGGTGCTGCACGAAACGGAGACACAGCCCACGGTGCCACCTCGGCTGGGCATCCGACACCCTCCGGGAGAGGGGCAACAAGGACAGGCAGGGCAGAACGCTCCTAAATAGCCACCCAGCAGTCAGGAGACTGGGCTCTGGTCCGAGCCAGCTGCGGGGAAAGAGGGCAGCTGGCAAAACACCGAGCGGAGGAATCAATGAGATAAGGGGAGTCTGGTTGCAGGTGGAAAACAGGGAACTGGAGCCCAACTGAGCAGGACGGGACAAAGAGCAAGTAACGAGCACCAAGAGATCTGAACAACTGCCTTTGCCCTCCCGCTGCCCTGCCCATCTGCTTGCAATTTGCTTTCAAAACAAGTCCTATTTTCCCCCTATCTGTCCTGCTCCAAGCTCCCATCTTGTCCTTTACGGATCCGGCGCTGTCACTCAAAATGATTTCGGGCAGAAAAGCCGCGTCGAGAAACAAAGAGAACTTATTGTTCAACGTACACATTCCTCACCCCGATAAGTTTCTTTCAGCTGTGTTTTCCCTTCGCCTATTCAGGTCAGAGCCTTTATTACGGGCACTTAATGATGATTTCACATGACCGACCGCGCCACAAATCCATCACAAGTCCTGGCTGTGCCTGACGTGTCGGTCCGAACAACCGCGCGCTGTCGGAGCACCTCCACCCCCCCCCAAAATACATCCACTGACCTCCCCTTCCAGAAGAATGAGGTCACCAGGATAACGAGGGCTCCAAATCGATCTGTCAGCAGCCCGATTCACAGGGTTTTTTTTTCCTCTACGAAAGCCGAGTTACGAAAGGAGCGGTACGAACAAAAAGGGCTCCAGCTCCCTCCTGTGGTCGCGAGGAGGTTCCCAAACCATTGCTCTGCCCCTGCTCTGGGCACCTGGGCCCAGGTAAACGCCCCCGGTTTGTTGAGCTGAAGCACCGGAGAGCTCTGCGCGGTCACCGCTGTCTTACAGCTGGAGCTGCTCCAGGGCAGAGCGGCGTTTCCTCGGCGGCCCCTGCCTTCAGAACTGGGGATTAATCGGTACGCCGGGATTGCACACACCAGCCATCCCCATCCTCTTTGGGATTTGCAAATTCTGAACGTTTCACGCACCCGTCTTCCAAACCACCAGCTGGCTGGGCTTAGCACCACGACCTCTTCCCTCTCTGCAGTGATTTTGGGAGCGATTAAGATGTAAAACTCCTCTTTTCTAACCCCTGTTCCTGCCTTTTAACCCACTTTTTATATTTCTCTGATGAGTCACCGCTTGCTGACATAACTTTTGCAAATAAGTTTAAGAACTGGGGATGTTTTGAGGCCAAGTTTTGAAGAAAGGAACGGCTCTGTAAACGAAATTTGCAATTTGAATGACGGGGACCTCGAGGAATTCAAGGCCAGCTCCAGCTCTGTTGGCTGGCCAATAATTAAATAGTTCACGTCTGACCTAATTAATGCTCAAATACACATGAGCAGCTCTCAGGCTCTGGGGCACAAATTTGTGACAAGTGAGGAGGGTCAGGCAGATACCATCTCCTCACTCCCCCCAAACCCCGTGGGCTTTGGGGTGGCACTGAAGCTGTTCTGGTCCTGCCCCAGGTGCTCTTTCTGAACTTTTTGGAAGTTGTGCCACGTTTTCACTTCTTTATTACTCCCCCAGTATTGGTATCGTTACTATGGTCCTATTTACATTTCCAAGTGTTGAGCCTGTGGCATTTGTCTGGGAGTTTTGAGATTATAATTAGATGGAGAGCCTCCTTTTCAGCTAAACAGTCAAAAAACATATGCAATGGCTGAAATATATTTTCAACCAGTGTGTGCTGCGTGTAAGCAAAGCTGTGGGGTTTTTCCAGTCTGAAAAGCTTCCAAACCTATTCACTTCAAGCGCTGCCTGGTGTGTTCCCTCTCACCTACGTAGAGAGGCCCATATTTATTTTCATTTTAATAACATTTTCACCACAACACTGGTTGGATATGTTTAGCTATCAAATGATGCCACATTCATCAATTAAGGCTTGAAAACGATACACAAACAACATGAAAAAAAAAAAAAACAGCCATCTTTGCTTCTCCCACGCAAAATCTAACTTGTAAAACCAGAGTTTCACAACGTTTTACAGCAGCTATTTAACTTTTTGGCTCGTCCCAGGCAGAGCCAGTTTTATAGGCAGCAGCAATTTGTGAAACGCACTGAGGAAAGCCCTCAGATGGTTTTACTTACAGGAGAAAGGGAAGTATCCAATTCATCCAATTTGAATTCATCATTTTATCGTCATCAAAAAACCTCAAAATCTGACCCCTTGCTAGCACAGATCTGCAATGCCAAGGGGATTTGTCAACCCTGTGCTTCGAAATAACGCTCAGTCTGTGCCCATCTCCCCACCTTTTGGGTAGTGCTCTTGGTGGTTTAGGAGATTCCTGTCAACCAAAAGTATTTTTATAATGCAGGAATTTTATTTTTATGGAAGGTGGGTTTTCACCCCCCCTTCCTCCCCCAGATTGTATAGGGAAAACAAAACCTGTAAGAGACACATGGCAGGCAAATTTCTAAGGAAAAGGATTCTCTTTGCAGCCAGAACAGTTATTATTTCAGTCTTCCCTTTGCTGTGTCATTTAGCAAGGCCAGAGGATAAACATTTTGGGTTTTGCCATTCAGTCACTAGCACAAGCACCTTGCTTCTGGCCTGATGACACAGCTCCAAATATTCCTTTAACACTCGGGAGAATTTTCAGGGAGAAAAAGACATTTCAGAGCCCCTCACCTTCCAATAAATTACCACACCTGCAGTTCATATTTCACTTAAGTTCTATCAGGTAGATTAAAGCCTGGATAGAGACCCAGCTGCCAAGCAGGCAACTGTTAGACCACAACAAATGAGAAGGGAAAAAAAAATCTCTGTGGTCGTCTGTGAGCTGAGGGGCAGAAACGCTTTGGTATGTTCATGAAACATTAACCTTCAAACATAATTACCACAGGCACAGAGCTTGCACCTGAAGGCTGCACTGCTGGGGAGAGCTGCTCTAAAAGCGGCCTGCAGGGCAGGAACGTGGCAGGTAAACACAAGGAATGTCTGCGCGGAGATAACGGGATACAGGGCAGCAGGAAGAGCGTGGCTTTAGGGGATGGAAGTGCTGCCACCGACACTTTCCACACGCCAGCAGGGGTGATGGTGACTTGTTTGACGTTGCCTGGGCAGCAATCTTTGAAAATGGACACTGAAGCATAAACTGAACGGGAGAGCAGGAAAGCAATGCCGTCCCTGCTAAAATACTGACATGGTGAAACCACTTCAGCAGCTGGAAAAAAAATTAAGCTGAATTTGCTGTGAACAGTTCTACACCTCTGCCTTGAGATCAGGGGTAAGAGGAGAAGATATTTCACTCTTTGCGAGATTTCCAGCCCTATTTTGCAGAGCCATGAGTTAAGGAAGAGAAGTAAGCATCCAAAACCCTGTGTGGTATATGATCCCTCTCTTCTGCCTGCAGTACCAGGTATCTGTAAAATACAGAGGCCGAGACTGTGCTGTTTCTTCTGAAATTACAACATGGGGAGTAGAAGACAGGACTGAAAATCAGCTTTTTGTTTGGGGTTTTGTGTGTGGGGTTTTTTGTTTGTTTGTTTGTTTTGTTGGCTTTTATTTCTGGAGCACTGTAATATTTATTCAGCCCTTCATGATGCTGGTACACTCAGATGTGTCAGGACAGTGTCCAGCCCAGAGCGGATCCTACTTCTTCAAACACAGGGGATAGAGAGGAGAATTTAAATTCCCTGCACTTCACCACTCAGCCTGACCTTTACAACAACTCCAGCAGCTCCAAAGCATCCAGAAGGTACATGCAAATATAAAAAGATGTAATTGGTGAAGCTTGCATTTCAGGGAATGCAAATAAGAGTGGCATGGAAAGGGGCCAGGTCTGCTCAGGGTGTGATCTGCAGAAGCAACTGGAGGGGAAGGTCCCAGGGTTAGCAGGCACAAGGAGAAATGGGACACAGCAAATTCGGAACCGCAGCAATTCCCACCAGAGTTCTTCTTGGCCTTCCAACCTTTTGCTGCCTGGGGTAAGTTTTGGGGGGTGGGGGTGTGCCAGGGAATAAGGGCTGCCCTAAAGCTCCATCCGGGGGAACAGAGTGCTCTGGAAACAGAAAACTATGTCAGCGCACAGGCCTGCTTTTAGCATTTCAGAGAGAGCGTTCCCCGAACAGCTTTCCCCACCGAACCAAACACAGAGGCTTCCCGCCCCTGCCGGCCCGAGCTGTGTGTCCCAGGCTGCGGGGACACCGCGGTTCCACCCGGCATTTCCTGACCTCACCTCTCACACCTGCACGCTCCGATGAACTCGTGCTTTACGAAGCCCCTGGTGCTCCAGTCGGGGCTGAGCCCCGGGGGGATTTTACAGCTCTATTCCCGTCCGCCTCCAGCTCCGCAAGGGGCTCCTCTGGCTCCACACCCGGGCGTGAGGAGAGAGGCCCCAGCAGCAAAAGAAGTTTTGCTCCAGTGTCGGTGTTCTGTTCCTGCCGAACTGGGGCGCCTCAGGGGGGAGCGAATATACCAAATCCCACACGGGGTGTCCCTGTGCTGCAGCTCAGCACGAAGCAAAGGTGAGCCCCGCGAAGCCTCTGCTGGGAACGTGCTATGAGAATCCTCAGGTTTTTTCCTTCGTTCAGGGCTGGATCTGTCCTGCTTGCCTATCGCACATTTTGGACTGAGCCTCCAAGGCCAGTCATCACGGGATCCTGCCCTCCTGGAATAACACACTGAAATGTGCCATTAGCAGCCTCCAAAATGTTGCCTGAGGTGGCACAAAAGCCAAGTCTCTTTTTTTTTTTTAGCCCTGTTTCCAGTGAGCAAATCATCCAGCCCACGTGACGGTGTAGTTTATTCTACTCAGGATTTCTGTTGATGGAGCACATGGGAGAAATAAGAATCCCTGATATGGGTAACAAATTCCTGTCCCTGCAAAAGAGATACAAACTGGTATTGCTCCCATGGCCCATGGTTTGCATGGTTGCACGTGGAGCAGCCTTCCTGTGCCTGCTGTCTGTCTGATGGGCCAGGTGGGATTCCATCCCGCATTTCTATGCAGTGAATCATAAATTATGACATCCAGCCCCAATCACAGCATTCTTACTATCTGTACTTGTATTCTAACTCTCTGAACTTCCAGTAGTTCCCTTCCTTTTCCCCCATCTGATCCATTCTTTCTATCCCAGCCCATTCAGTTAATTTTGCAGGATACTCTGATGCTCCCGTGTTTGAAGGTGGCTCCCAAACTTGCCTCCTCCATGGTCTTGCTGTCCATCCTGAGCTCAAAATAAATAAATGCTAGTCCAGGTTTTGGAACTGCAGTTCATGACAATTTACTGCCCTCCTTTCCAGAACAGATACTTACCTTCCAGACCGGTAGTGATCTTGTGACCTCCATTTTAAGCAACAGCTTTCCATGTGTTATCCAGCGTCTGTCCGAAAGTTCTGGTATCAAGATCTACTGTGTACCCCTCACGGGGAAAGCCCCCAACTTGCAAACAGGAGATATTTCCACCCCTTTTTCACAGAAACATGAGGTTCTTTACTCACAGTCTCAACGCTTGATCTTGTTTGTTGGGTCGGAAATCTGTCACGGGAGAGCAGGTGACATGGTGAGGCACCTCCAGAAATGTGTGGTGGCCACAGACACAAACACTGTCACCTCTTCAAGAATTAAGATCTCTCTCCAGTTCCAGAGTGATGGCCTTGAAGGTCCAGAGGCCTTCTCAGAGCAAATGCAAGGAATTTGGATTTATCACTACTCTGTTAATGCGGAACCTTCACATTATTATCTCGGACCAAGCGTGTTCTTTGCATAGACTGGGAAACTCTGGATCTTTTTCCCTGACAGTTTCATACAGGTCCATTTGTCCTTATTCCTGGGATATCTCCTCAAACATCAGAGAAACCCTTCACCAGGGCTCCTACCAGACAACTTCCCCACACAAGTCCCTGCTGCTGCAATGGGCTGTTTTTCTTTGTGAGCAGAAGAACCAAAATGCCCTTTAATTCTCAACATGGTTTTCCAGCTCGTTCCTCCTGACACGAGCAAAGCCTGTGATTATTGCTGTGTGTCCACTCCTCACATCGAGCCGTTTGTTTACATCAGTGCACTATTGCACAGCTATTAATAATTAGCTCATTTTTCCTAATAAATATCACTTCTGTAAGAGAAACATTTCAGCCCAGTCTGGGGGTGGGAGAGAGAGATTTGCTGTTTAGCTGTTCAGCAGCTGCTCTGTCCTCCTTCTTATGTTTCTAGTACTTCATTGGGACATAAATTAGGGGGCAGGCTGTGTGGGAAGTCTCTGTGGACTTTGTCACAGTGACAGATCTCGATGTGGTCTCAGCGAGGACTGGAGTTAGCAGGGATGGCCTAAGGCTTTCAGGGAAGATGAGCATTTTACTGACAGCGATTCCAAGCGGACTGAATTGCAAATGTTACCCCTGAACCAGTTTGCTGATAAGGCCCGTAGCTCTCCCAGCATCTGCACAAGTGTATTTGCCCAAGATACTCCACATACTTGTTTTTCAGGCTGATAAGGGAGCAGTGGTTAAAGAAACACTTGTAGCAATGAGCGTGTTCATGTCAGGCATGCGTAGGATCCATTTATCAAACTCGTTCCAGACTCGCTCTAGTAGAGACCTCTCCAATATACCTGTGACCCTTAGAAGCCAAAAAAATGCAGTGGGAATGTGAGAAATGAGGAAAAACTGGGCACCAGCGTGGTACGTACTCACCCACCACTCACACAGGTATTGGAGAGACCAAAAAACGAAATCAAAACCTTGCAAGTTCCCTGCGGGGCCCTGACAATGAAAACCCCAATCCCCGCATGGAGGAACTACAGGTAGGCTGAAATAATAATAATGCCCAAACTCCCGACTCACCACATTTTCTCCTCTCCCCAGGGGAAGGCAGACAGGTGGTCACAAACTGGGCTGGGGCCAGATGTAAGTTAAGCAGATTCCACGTTGCTGGGCTCCTCCACGTTCTCCGTCAGCTGACACAAGGCCTTTGTGACGAGCCCACCAGGACGGGCCCGTTATAATGACAGACCCTTGATCAGAGCCAGCTGCAAATGCTGCACTGGAAGGTATAAAAGTTTCATTGTTAATATAAAACTTCCACGCTGTTTAATTGCCTCCTGCTTTGTGTCTGTGGGGTGAGCAGCCCAAGTACTGACCGATGTGCCGGTGCCCTGAAGACTGAGGGACCATAAAACGCCCTTTACTGTACAAAAGTATCCAGAACAAAAGTTGCTTTTGCTGTTTAGGGCCAGGAGGGAGCCAGGATAGTGTTTATTTACCCAGTCTGGAAGGGTGTGTATTGTTGGGGCGTATGGGAGAATAAATCTGCCCCTGGGCAGACTGCAGGGAAAGGTGTGAGCCCAGGAAAGCTGCACAGAGCCGGATCACCAGGGAAATACCTGCCCAAGTCTTAGTCTCCAGAACCAGCCAAATACTTGGGTCCTAAAGGCGCTTAAATCCGTCTGAAATCAGATGTCTGGGTATTCTTGACCCCAGGACGAGCTCCTTCCCAAGGGGACAAACCTGCCAAAGCAGCTCCCTCCTGACCCACAGCACTGCACGGCACAGAGTGGGTGACACAACACAGACCCCTGTGTCAGACAGATCTGGGATGCTGCCACCCAACTTCCCCGAGGAATGGCTGCAACCTGCATCCAGGGCCCAGCAGTGGCTAATGAGGCGGGTTTAGCAGTTTTGAATGGCACTTGAAAAGCCACTGTCAGCACCACTAACAGTAAATGGTGCTTTTTCTGATCTCTGGGGTAACTGAGCCTCTGCCCCTGACCGGGACAGGAAATGCTCTGCGTCCAGGTGGGAGGCAGGAACCAGGAACATGATGCTAACCCTCCAGAGGACAGTCAGCACAGCAACAAACCCCATCTGGCCCCTCAGGAAAACCCCCCAGCAGCTGTGAGCCCCCCAGCACAGAGGGAGAGATGAGCAGAGCAGCACTGAGTGGGGAACTCGGAGCAGGACTGAGGACACGGCCTCCTTAGGCCTCCCCATCCTTCCCTTCGGGCACAAGCTCCTTCCAGCAGCACAGTTGTCCAGTCAGCAGTTGGGGCAGATGGACTTTCCGTTTTAAGCTCCCTGTTTTTTTTCCAAAGCCACAATCTGGAATCTGCCCACAGGGAGAGCATTTCTTCCAAGAAAATAAAAAAAACACCAACAAACCAACAAAAACCAAAACCCACGACAAAAAAAATATGTGGCTGAGGGAGCAGCAATCTTTCTGCCCTTCAGTCAACCCCACAGGAGATGCTAAGTGTTTTATCTGCTTTTTTAGCTTTATTGGTTGCTGTAGCAATGACTTGCTAAATGCTCCCCAGCAGAGCACAGATCCTGACATGGCAGGAGCTCCAGTGATGGAGAAAAATCTGAAAGGGGGGGGCTCCACTTAATCCCAATTATGAGTCTTGACCATAAGGTCCAAGCTCTTCAGCCGTTCCTGATCCTAGAAACCCTCCAACAATATAGACCAAAATTTTCTAGTGCCTTCTGGTACTGAGGAAAAGAGAAGTCAGCCCTTCCCTTTCACTGCCTTCCCACTGGGGAAGTCCAGAGTCCTGGAAAGAGCCCTTTGAAGGTGCTGAGGGATCAAATGCACACAGAGATGTTACTGGAGAGCAAAGCTTTGAACAGTGAAGCACAGGCTATGGATCCACAGCTGCGGCCCAGGGAAAAGGGGACACACATTTTAGGTATCCAGGGGCCAAACCAAATTCTCTGACTGGGAAGGACTGAAATCCACCCAGCAGCTTCTCAGGGCCCTCAGAAAGCCCTTTGTCACTGGACGTTCCTAGTCAGTGTCCCTGGTAAGGACAACTCCTCCCCACGGAGATGCTGCTGGCTCTGCAGGGGGATGTGGAACGTGCAGAGCGTCACAGCCCAGGGCCGGGCCAGGGCAGGCCCTCTAAGGAGAGAAGGGGAAAACAGCAGAACAGCCCCTCTGACAGGAACAATCCGTAAACTGAGTTCCAGGTGTCTGACTCACGTGAGGGGAGCGCAGGGAGCGAGGCAGCAGGGAAAGGGGTGAACGACTGCGTCCTGCAGCTCAGCTGCGACTCCTTCTCCCTCACCGCACACAGGACTTGCTCCTTGCCAAGCAGAGCAGGAACTGCTCCCAGTGCCTGCATCCTGCTGCCAATAAAAGCCTGGACAGCAGAGAAAAGGGGTGGGAGGGGAGAAACGTCACTCATCTCTGTGCAGATCACGTCTCACTCTGTGTTAGACTCTGTCATCACTGTATCATCCTTCACTCCCGGGGTCAGCACTGGGTGTTCGTCCCTCATGATCCCCCTCTCCTCAGTTGTAACACAACAGCCCTCGGGTCACACTGTAGGGAGAAAGCTGGGAAAACCTGGAGGGTGCTGGGAACATCCATCCCAAGCGCCCTGCTCCTGGCAGCCACCACAGGCTCTGCCATGCTGGGAATAATTTCCTCTCTCTCAGCCAAGGCTGCTCCGCTACTGAAAGGTGGGTTCAGGTCCACAGAACTCCCATTTCCAGTCGCATCAGCGGGATGGAGCTGAGTCAGGACAAGGGATTCATACTGGCTGCAGGAAGGGCTGACAGGTAGCCAGGTTTCATGCCTACACCCAGGATATCTGATCTACCCCTCACAGCAGAAAGCAGGAATTTAATACATCTTCTGGAGACATGAGGGAATTTAAGCTGTGGGACCAGGGGAAAGGTGAAGGGCAGCAATGTGAGATGGGTTCTAGAGAACAAGGGCTCTCTTCTCATGACACTCATATCTCAGTGTAAGCAAATTGCTATTCCATCTGCTAATTCATTTATAAAAGCAGCAGCTGTTGCTTAACTTGGAGCAGCAGCACAAATTCCTGCACCCCAGAAATCATCCAAGGTTTTACACTTGCATCCTTTGGGCAGGAGGACTCTTGGAGGGGAGCTTCTCCCAAGGAATTTCCCAAGTGAACTGCAACAGTGACAAGGACAGGCTCTGTCCAGAATGGCTGGAAACGGGAGAAGAGTTTGCATATTCACAGTTTTACGCAGTGGAGTAAAGTGGAATTCAACACCCACCGCAGGACAGAACACCCAAGCCTGGGACAGAAAAGCTCAGACTTCCCCCAGTTTTAACTGTATTATCCCAGTGCCATCCCCAGTGGCATTTGTGCAGTGCTCCTGCTCTACCCTCACCTTCCCCCACCCTCTGCTTCACTCAGCAAACCCTTCACCTGTTTCCTCCTTCCCATCCCTCTCCTGCTGGTTCTGTTTGCCGTGCGCATCCCGCGGGCTCCAAAGCTACGGAAAGAAGAACAATTAATGTGAGATGAAAATGGAGAGACTTTTTGCAAAACATGCCCTTCAGTACAGATCTCACATTCAGTGAGTTCACCCTGGAAGGGTTTCCCACTCATTAGAGACAAGATTTCATACATGTATGAAGAATAAATGTAAATTGCTTAGTGTTTTATGTTATCCTGTAAATAACATCCCTCTGCATGTCCGTGCCTCCAACTCTGCAGCTTTGGGCTGCCGGGTGAGAACCTGTAATCTGGGAATGGACTGAACAGGAAAACTGGGCTGATCATGTTCGCTGGGCCAGTGTGAGAGGAATAAACACATTAAATAATACAAGGGAACTCTCCTTTCACCACTCAGACCAAAAAAAAACAAACCCACGGCTAAAAGACGCAGAGAGCAATTCTCGGTGTCTCCACAGCTTGTCGCTCTCTCACTCCACAATGCCAGACACTTCCCAGCTTCGGGAAGCACTGAGGTCAGTGCTGCCCTAGGATCTGTGCTGGACAGCCCAGCACATCACACGACCACAGCAACAGGAGGCAGGAATGAATCCCGCTGCCCCACTTGGTCCCAGACCCCTTGGACTGCTCAGGCAGCTCCAGGTGGGAGCTGCTCTGTCCCAAACATTACACCACGCTGTCAGAGCTCCTTCCCCTCCACCCTCCGCACTCAAACACAAGCACAAACCGAGTGCAGAAAGAGCAGGATTTTAAATCAGCATAAGTTTACCGAGTCCAGACTGTTTAAAGTTAAAGTTTATTTGTACTCTTTGTAGGAATATCAATAAAAGTCCTCAAATGTATCTATATCTGTACATATTACAAGAACCTTCAAAAATTATTCACAGAACAAAAATAAATCTTCTTTAGAACAAACCCAGGCAATGAAATGCAGAAATGGATCTCAGAGACCAAACAGTCCAGTGCTATGAGCATAAAAATACGGCTTGAAAAACAAGTTTATTCCTTTTTAAGGTGTACTTTGTTGAAATAAAAAATAAATTATTTAGAGCTATCACTGTAAAACAGTTCTGTGTAGTAACACTCTTATTAAGGCCCTGGAGACAGAAAGTCTATTTTTACAGGTAGGATTCCTGGCAGGCATGATCTGTAAGGACATGCTCACTCTCCTGGGAGTTAAGTTCCTGTGGAGAAGGGAACACCTGAAAACATTGGCCTAACTTTAACCCTTTTTCCTCTGGCAGACTCAGCTGGATACCTGTGGCTGACCAAGCCAATCACTGATGGAAACAGATTTCGTGGTCTGACCCGGACAGGAATTGTTTTCCAGGAACAACACAGACATTTGTGCAGAACACAAGCAGAACTCACACACACAGGTAAGTATTGCTGACACATCCCACGGGCACGGCTGGACAACTGTCGGACTTCAAGTCAAAAGCTTGAGGGTCGGCTTAAGCAAGCATTAAAACATGAAATTAAGATATCATGGGAAATAAAAACAACCTAAGCCAACCCAAAGCAACTGCATGAACATAAAGTAAACCCCATTTCTCGGAGGATTTATTAGATGGATAAAGAATTTGTCAGTGAATACACCTCGTATTCTCTAACTATAAGAAAATACACACATCCCTTTCCAGGCTCCTGTAGATCCCCTGCCTGAGTTATGCCACTGGAGAGGAACGTGGCAAAATGTGTAGCTGTACGAATCTGTGCTTTTATGCATAGCTGCCCATTTCTGATACAGCAGGGAAAAAACAGCTGGCAATTCCTGGATGTGAACTCTATTTCCCTTAAAAAAAAAAGAAAAGAAAAGTGTCTGAATTCCTAGAGTTGCAAAGAACAGGGATTTACAGGATGCTGCCCCTAGGCTGTGCTCCCTCTGTCCTCTTAGGGCCTATCCCATGTCACTCTGGCCACCTCTCACACACTCTGCAGACACCACACACAGTGTGCCAAGAGGCCACACACAGGAGGCTGCTCGGCTTCCCTGAGCACTCAGAAGCCTGGGTGGCTTTGGGGTTTGGGAAGAATCCTCCTGGAAAGCTACTAACATGGCCAGCGCTGACCGGGACGCCAGGACGGGGCGACTTTCCTGTTCAGTCTGAGGAATGCACAAGCATTCCTTCCTCCTCCAGGCTATTCCACTTCTCCTGCCCTCCTTCATCTGTTCCCAAGCGAGAGGAGCAGTTCCTTGCACAGCATCAGACACAGCCCAGTGCCTTTGCTCAGAGTACAGACCCAAACCCAGCGTCCGTCACGCTCCCCGTCTCACACATCACACTGTTCCCTCCCTCGCTGCCGCAGAACCCACTGGCTATGAGTCTAAACCCAAACGTGCTCAGGCCCAGGCAGGGCTCCTGCTCCCGAGCAGACACATGGTTTTAGTGCCACTTGAATTTTTATCAGTCTGGACAAAATAGGAACTGGCATTTTCACATACTGTCAGCTTGAGGCGGCCGAACATTTCTCTGGGAAGCTGCTCGGTAACAAACTGGGAGAGACAGCTGCCAGGAGCAGAGTGTTTTGTGCTGCAGCTGATCAATTCTAGTCTTGAGGCACCGAGTCTGCAACCCTCACCCCCTCCAGGGTCAGCAGGCAGCGTCTCCTCGGCGGCTGGACTTGGAGGAGAACACTTTGCACCTCAGGGGAGAAACAACCAGCCCAGCGAGGAGCTGTGAGGACCGTACTGATGGGTCAGACTCTAAAAGAGTCACTACTTTTCCCTGTAAGCTTGAGAAACGCACAGAAGGTTCATGCACTACCGAAACAGACAATCAGACCTCACCAAAACAAACGGATCCTGGGGCAGGGATCATCTCCCCTCCAAAAATCCGAGCTGAAACGCTGCCCCCCCTTGCGTTTCGCTGCAGAAACCAAAGTGGACACCTCAGAGCCTTCAGCATCAAACCACACAGCTCAGCCAGCCCCTCTGCCAGCACCAGGGTGCTGGGGAGCTCCAGCGAAAGGCATTTCCCCAATTAATGCCAGACTAACACTCCCAGGAGGACACATCTGCCTCCGTCCTGTTCTGCCAACGCAGGTCAGCCTTCTCACACCTCAGTCACGGCACACCCCGCTATCCACACGCTGCAACGAGTCACCACTGCACGTGCCCATCCCAAAAGGCTACTTTTGGGAACACGTTTCCCGTGCTGCAGCTGTGCAATTCCAGCACACAGCTGTGGGGAGATGCAGGTCCCCCAGAAATACTCCACAGAAAGGGGGTTGCAAAGGTTTCGTGCCAAAGAGCCACTCGCACGGCAGGTTAACGCAGACTCGAGAGGCTTCTACGGCTGCGACACATGAAGGGAGAAGGAAGGAAGGAAGGAAGGAGGAACTTAAAGGCACAGTTCGAGGAAGAAAGTATCAGAGGTCGGCAAGGACCTAGAGCTGGAAGACAGTTCGGAAAGAATGGAAGAGTAATCGCTGCTGAGCAAATGCAGAGCACGACCCCAGGTGTGTCAGTGCTGACCCCAGGCAGGCCAGGGCTGCTCCTTGGCCTTCAGCACCAAGTCACAACCCAGCAGCCAGCACAGCTTTGATCTCAAAGAACCCAGCACTAAACACCAATCCCAGCTGGCTGCAGACTAGTGAGCTCCACAAGGCCTTGCCAGGATCGATGCAGACCCACCCTGTGGTGCAGGACACGGGGGTCTCTGCGCTGACGCACTGGGGCGATAATGGTAACTCCAGTCTCGTGACACAAGCGTCGGGCACAGCAGTTACCACGCTGCCCCCACCAGCTGCATATTAACCACAGAGATCCCATTTCCTTCCAAAGAAAAACCCAAAAACCCAAGCAAACCTGACAGCCAAATTTGGGTCTTAATACTGCAAATAGCTCACGTGCAAGAAACCGGCTTAGAAACTCCTGCATTTTTCGTGACACATCCCACACCTCTCGAGCTTTTGTCTCCAGTTCAAGGAAACTTTTCCAATTTCCGCAACACGGTGTGAATGGTCAATCACACTGGTTAGCAGCATGCTTCTGTAATTCAGCATTTCAACTGCTGCCGCAGTAAGTTTGTTTACGGTGAGTTTGGGGGGCTAGAAATGCGCAGCAAAAACTGGAAGTGAAGCTTCACGTGCTGTTACGTGACCTCAGGATCTGGGGCTTTAAAAAACAAACAACCCCTCTCAGATTAAATATTGTGGCATTTGGTGAAATCATGAGAATTGACAATATAAAGCCACTTACTGTTCATCTGTTACAGGTCGTGAGTGTCATTATTTCCCAGGAGAAGGTCACTTTGGAATGATCTGCCATTCACACACAGCCTGTAAGCACGCTGCTACGAAATGCGACTGGAAAAGAACTGGAGACAAAAGCTTAGTCAAAACTCCTCAAGAAAAACTGGTGTCTACTGAACTAAAAAAAAAATAAATTAAAAAAAATCATCCCTTTAAAGTATCCAGAGAAAGGAAAATTTCAGTGGAAATGGAAGATCTCTTCACACCTTTAATTGGAACTAGACTGGCTAAGCAAGTGGCTGAAATAGTGAAAATGAGCGTTAAAATACAGAAATCCTCTAGAAAAAGGGAATTTTGCATATGGAATCTCCTGTGCTGGGCACGGGCACCCTTGGATTAGCCCTTTCCCGAGAGCATTAACCTGGTTGTTCCGGATGGAGCGCAGAGAGGGAATTCAGGGTGCTGCAGCACAGTGGGTACAGTTGGGACTGGCTAGAAATTGTTAAAAAATTATTTACAGGTCTGTAAATTCTCCAAACGGAAAATATAAAACTGCATTAGTAAAAAAAAAAAAAACAAACCACAAAAAACCCAAACAAAGAATCCTACCAGGAAATCCTGCAGCTTCCCTCTGTCTGATGGGAAGCCTGACTGTGCAAAGGCAAGGAAACCAGGTTGCTGCTCCCACTTTGTACCTCGTCAAAATCGTCAGAAAGAGTACTTTTTTTCTGGAGTCCTATTGAAAGCAGGTACAGGACACAGCAAGAGTCAGTTTTCTTGCTAAAACGTTTGCTATCGAGTTTGCATTCAGCTAAAGACCAGCTGGGGAAGAGGGGAACGAACCCAGCCCATGAGTTTTCCTATGGAATCCACTTCATTCCACTCAGGTGCTCCCATCAGCCAGCTGCTGCCTCAGCTACCCCACTGCTCACCTCTCACACCCACAACACACACGCACACACTCCCCTCTCCCTCCTCCCACGACTGCAGTGCTTTCAACAAGAGAAAAACATAATAATAATTAACAATAATAATAATAATAATAATAAAAAAAATAGCAATAATTAAAAAAATCTACAGTATTCACCTCCTTTTGGTATTTTACATTGGCGTTTTCTGTACACGACCCAAGAGCTCCCTCTATGTACACAGTGATCCGGGAGGACTTGTTCTCGGGAGCCTGGTTCTCCTGGCCCTGAGTGGGGAATCAAAGCCCACCCTTCAGACTCGCTTTTCCAATTTTATTAAACTGAAAAATGTACAATACTTTATTAAATGTACAATACTATCCTTAAAACGATTTTAAATACAATTTCTTTAAATACAATCTTAAAACAACTTTAGAATAACTTTAGAACAAAATTTTTTTTTTTTTTTTTTTTCCCCCTTTTCAAACGGTACAGCTTTTAAACAACACGGTTCCCAATGTACAGAACTATGTACAACAACGACAGCGGGGAGGCGAGGAGGGGGGAGAGAGGTCTGGGGCCTGCTCCGTCTCGGCTGTTCCGCACAGCGCGGCGGGTCAGAAGCTGCTGTTCTTGAATTCACCATTCTCCGTGATGGAGAGCTTGGGGGGGTTCCCATTCCGCACGTGCATGGTGTAGCGCTCCTTCACCTGCGTCAGGGCGCTCATCAGCCGCGTGTTGGCCGAGTCCAGGAACACGATCCGCTTCTCCTGCAACAGACACCCCACAGCGTCAGAGCCTCCCCGCGCGCCCCGCCGGGTTCCAGGCCGACATTCCCCGCTGGGATGGGCTGCCTGCCTCTTTCTGTTTTCCGGGGGGTGCCACGGGCTCCGCTCCGGCCCTCCTGGACCTGGGGCGCGGTGGAAGGCGACAGCGAGTCCCGCTTGCGTCGGTGAATTGATCCAGCCACGGGGGGCTCCACCCGGCCAGCGGGATTTTGCCACAGGGGGTTGGCGTTAATAACAACGATAGCCAATTTAAATATCGCTTTTTGAAACCGCGTCAGAAAAACAGAAACAGGCAGCAGAAAATGAAAGTGGTGGGGGTTTCGTCCGGCAGAGAAAACAAGTGGTGTCTGCCGGCCATCGTCTCTGTATTTCGGATGGAGTGTGCTCAGAGTAAACTCATGGGATGCTTGAAACAAATAAATAACGATAATAATAATAAAAAAAAAAAGCGGGTAACGGCAGCCTGCGGTGACGGTGCAACAGCGACACAGAGAAGCAGCAGCCAGAAGCTAACGCTCAGGGGTTATCGGAGGCGAGGGGGACAGGGCAGTGTGGGTGGGGGGAGATGCCATCGACAGAACACAAAGAACAAACACGGAACACGCTGCTCCTACACCCATTCCAGCTCAGGGGGCTCCCGGGCTCCACGAATCCGCGTGCCCGGCTAAGATTCTCCTCGCACAGAAGGTGCCGGCCTCCTCTTTCAGCAGACAGCTCCAGGACGGGGGGTTAAATTTAGATAAGCCATCACCAGTCCCAGCCTGCCGGCACTGGGGTGTCTGCAGTGGGATACAGCACCGGAGGGACAAGCCAGGCTGCTGGCGGCACAGTCAGAAATTACAATTTTCATCTTTCCTGAAAAAGTAATAATAACAGTGCAGCCACAGAAAGCAGCACCAGAGTCAGCAGAGAGGTAACTGTGCTCTCCGTGCTACCAACTGACTGGCCCTTGTTCTTTGAGAAGGGAAAATGTCTGATTTGCTCGACTGAAACAAGTCGTGTGCAGGAACTCTTCCCAGTCCAGCCCATTGAGAAACAAAATGGAGGGGGAAAAAAACGATGCGCGGAAGGTACAAACATTAAAGAAGTTCAGACACGGTGCTCAGGAGACCCACGAGCTACCACAGGCCCCTGGGATTCAGATCCCAGCACATCAGTGCGTGGTACGGCACTAATCAGCAATGTTTGCTCTTCTCAGCGGGCTCCCCCACAGGGTTAAGTGCTCAGGGCGCAAAAACAAGGCAGAATTTAAGTCCTGCTTCTGTTACAGCCCTGAAGAGACCAAGCTCTGTGTAAATAAACAGCAGAGGGAAGCACAAGGCACAGAGGCCTTCCCTAGCCCTCCTCCTGATCCAGCTGATGGGAGCAGGGAGAACACAGAGCAGGGGCATTCCAGGCCTTTGCTCTCCTGTGCTGAAACGAACCCTGCAGAACACAACTGCCTCAGCAGGAACGTGGTCCTCAGCAAGGCAAAGCTCCTACCCCTCAATTTCTCCCGCAATATATAATTTAAAACGAAAATGTTCTCTCTCTGAAGAATTTTTCCGAAAAATTTTCTGCAGAATCTTTCCCGAGGGCTCAGGATAAAAGGCTGGTTTGTTTTCTGGCACTGCCCAGCTCTCACTGAGCCGCTCTGCAAGACAGCTGGAAAGCTACGCTTGGAAAATCCATCTGAGCTTGGTGAGTAGAGGCATCTTCTCACTGAAAGGAAAATTAGATCTACCAGGCACGTCTGTAACACGCTCGGATCGGGCACAGGGAGCGGGAGGAGCTGGAATGGGTAGGAGGGCAGTGCGCTGGGCCAGGACTGGGGACTGCTCAGCTAGAGAACTGAGTGGGTTTACTTGCCTGTTGGAATTATCTCATCCCCATTTATGACCTGTAATTTAACACAGCGGAGATGTCACTTGCAATAGCAACTGGGCCAGTAGTCTTTGCAGCTCCGCTGCTCCCAGGAGAGAGTTTAAGCCAGACCTATCCCCTGCTTGGTCAGACACCCAGAGCCAGGCTCAGGAACCACCCGAGGTGCTGCTCAGGGTCAGGAGAACAGCTCGTGCCCTCTGCCAGTGCCACTAAGCACAAACTCCCGGGTCGGCGCTGCTCCTGGCAGCCTCTAGTTCTTCAGCCAGGTGGGATGGGATGGGTTCCAACTCCACGAATCTCACATAAAAAACCCCAACCCTTTCCTCTTCTAGCCACTGAAGGAATCACAGACTAAATAAAATCTTCCAAGCACAACTTCAAGGGATTGCTACAGAGCCCAGCAAGCACCTGGGCTCCTCCGGCGAGTCTGTTCTGAACCTTTCACCAGTTTCCTCCTCTGCTCAGGTACCCAAGGAAGGGCAATGACAACTACACTTCCCCCACGGCCTGGCAAGCCCGTGACAGTGAAGCAGTTAAGGTTTGCTGGTCACCTTTCTTGTCCAAGAAAAAAAAAAAGAGTCGAATTAAAAGAGGAATCATTAATGCTGCTGGTTTGCTCCTGGTTTTTTCTCGATTTCCACCGCAGGTGATAAATGCTGCATCGTTTTAGGAAGTGCGATGGGGGATCACCCCCAGCCCTGAGGGTTTGAAGGTCTCACAAGTCAGCAGTGGCCCCTCTGACAGCTGGTGACACGGGGATCAGACTGGTCCACGCTCCGCCCTGCTAGTCCATAACCAACAGCGAGGCTGGGAGCCCCCTGGCACGGACAGGTAACAATTGGAAGGACAAGTTTCTTACTCAGTCACAGTCTCTCAAGTCCTCCCCTCCAAAACTCACTTTTCACGTTTGCTCAGTGCCCCTTCCACCTCCTTGAGGCAGAGGAAAAGTGTGTCACCCCCTTTGGAACCCAGGCTGCTGTCTGGATCAGCTGCCATTCCACGTGTGGAACAGTGAGATGCCCTGACTGTGCCTATCCCCAAAAAAACTGCCCAGCACATTCACATCTTTCAAAATAATCTGCTATAAATATGTGTTACCAGGCTTTTAAAAACACAGCTTTTTGCTGCTTTATATTTTCCTCCAGTTGCATGTGAGTTCAAACATTTCTAATACCCCGGTGCCATCTTTAACCAATAGAGGCTCCCCCACCACCACTCGTTGTGTGAATAAAGAGAATTCACTCTTTCTGAAATAACTTGGGTTATTCCTGAAAAAATTATTAAGGAAAGTTTCCAGCTGGAACTCCTGTAAAGCCCAGAAGCAGGAAAGAGACCCTCCAAATGCAAATACCACAAACGTAACACGGCAGGCAGATACAAACCAGTCCCAGGTTCTGTTGTGGGATCAGCACAGACACAGAGGAGAAGCTGGAATGACCCCCATAGGATACACCCACATGCACTGCCTGCTGGATCCCCTCCCCACAGCTGCCCTGGGGTGACCAGGGCAGGCACTGCAGGTTTTGTGGAAAATGGGCATTTCACCAGGACTAACCAGGGACGGCCAACTGGGGTGAAATGCCACACGTGACATTCCCAGAGCAATGCTCCGTCACAGCATTCTCTTTCCTTGACTCCACTGTCCAAAGCCATGCTTGGAGCTGGCACAGCTGAGATGCATGCACATGGCAGCTGAACTATGCTGGGCCGAGGCACAGCTTGCCCAGAGGCCCCAGGCCCGCACTTGGAACAACATCTCCACGATGCACTGCTGTTCCTTTACTCCCTTGGAATCTCACAAAGTAGCAAAGGTTTTGGAGGCGGGATCAGTCCTGGGATTTGTTGCCAGGCTGCTTCAAAG
This sequence comes from Pseudotriccus pelzelni, assembly GCA_035584735.1. Classification (NCBI taxonomy): domain Eukaryota; kingdom Metazoa; phylum Chordata; class Aves; order Passeriformes; family Tyrannidae; genus Pseudotriccus; species Pseudotriccus pelzelni. Next base: position 27,524,285 of record JAWMRA010000005.1, on the reverse strand, counting down.
CCCAGGTCAGGCAGGTCTGCATGGATTAAAGCACCCCAATTCTCTCCCAGAAGGCAGTAAGTGACACCATGGGCCGACCCGGCTTGGGAGATAGGGAACAATGCTGGGGCAGGAGAGAGGGAGAATAAGGGGTTCTACACACGGTTCTTGGAGATCCCAAGCTCCTTACCCACCTGTGCATCAATGATTTTCTGCTTTGCATCAATGACAGCTTGCATCTCTGCGTGATCCTTCTTCAGCTCCTCTTCAACGGCCATGAGTCTGATGAGCAGAGAGGGACAAATTAGGACAGTTTAATACTATTCCCGAGTGTTTCGGGTGCTCTGGCCTGTTAGTTCGACTTCTGTGCTTGTCCTGGCTCTGGTAAGGGAAGCAGGGAAGAATTCTGCTGCTCTCAGGAGAGTTTATCTCTCCATCTGACACTCCCACTTGCCCCACCTTGTTATTCTCAGAATGGACACTGCCAAAGATGCTACCGCTCAGGCAAACTGATCTCACGAACAGATTCCAAACAAAGGAAAAAAGATCTACAATAAATACAAGAGAGACCAGGGTTAAAAATTCCCAAACGTTTTCCTTTGCTCTCCTGACAGTCTCAGGCAAGCTTCCCCACCTGCATCCCCGTTTCTTCACCTCCGGGACAGGATGGAGAGAACACATGGCACACAGGGGAGCTGCTTGTCCTGCCCACGCCCGAACTTTCCAAAGCCTCACCTGCTGATGATGCTTTTCATCTGGCTGTCCTTCTCCTCCTGCTGCCTGCGCAGTCTCTCCTCGCTGTCTTCCAGCCTAGACTTGTACTCCAGCAGCAGCTTCTGCATCTGCTGCTCCTGCACCAGGAGCCGCCGCTCGTACTCCTCGAGCCGGCGGCTGGAAACACGCAGGCGCTCCTTCAGCTTCGCGATCTCCTGCTCGTACTGCAAGGGGGGGAAGGAGGTTTACACTGTGTTACTTTATATGGATCAGATGCAAAGGAAAAAAGGAGATCAGATCATCGTAGCGCTCTGCTGCTCTTAAGAGGACGTTGGGTTTTTCTGAATGAGAAGTAAGCTGATTGAAGTGAAGGAAGAGACAAGCAAAACTACCTGGGGGCAACCACAGAGAAGGAGCACGGAGGCTCCCACCGAGCATCAAGCTGCTCCCAGGCTTTAGGGTGTCACTCTGCAGCACAGTTCAAGCAGTCAGGGGGCTCTGACATGGCTCTGAGAGGTAACATCTCCTGTTACTCCAGATCTGAGCAGTTCCCGGACAGATGCTGCTAATGGTGCGCAACTGCTCAACTGGCCTGGGGTGCCCAAACCTACAAACCGGACCCATGCAGGACACAAATAATTCACTCTTCAGGACCTAAACCAGGGCATGAAACCTCAGGTGAAGTCAGAGCAAACCAGTCACTGCAGACCAGAGCCTGTGTCAGGTTACGTGGCTGAGGTTTTGGTCTCCTGCTTCTTGCCTCTGTGGACAATCACATCTGCAATAGTGCCATGAATTTCAACATACGCCTTTGTTTTGGGTTCATTCACCTTTTTTAACAATATTATGTCCCTGCTTCTTTGTCCACTGAATGCTCTTCTCCTCACTCCCTGTCTTCTCAAAATACCAAAACTCTTATACGGCTCTATCCCCACAGCAGCACATAGATGTACCTGTATCTGCAAAAATGGGATCTGCTTCTGAAAAAACATATGCTTTAAAAAAACAGATCATGAAGGTTTCCATGCAGCCCAGAAACATTGGCTGTCACCCGGGTGACAGGCATTTGCCTCAGGGGAAGCCCAGGACAATATTTGACTGCAGCTGCTGCTGAAGGCTGAGCTGCAATTACCGAGCCCTGTACAGTCACTGAGCGCATCCCAAGCTATCCTCCGTCAGGTTAACAATCCTGATTTTTTTTTTTTTACAGAGTTAATGATCACTAAAACGTTTTGCAAGCAGAGAAGAATGGCAGAATGTTGTAGCTGTAGTGCATAAATAAAAAATAATAAAAGCTAATGACTTGAGCAGGATGTAATACACTCGGGCAGCGTGACTCACGATGCACTAGGTGCCAGATACCAGGCTGTGATGTACAAGCTCAGCTCTGTCAGTTTGCTCCCATTTGACATGCTGCAGCCTGTAATCCGTGCTATGGGATGCTGTACTACAGGAATGTGTGTGGCAGCATGTACAGCAGGAGCTGGGCCAATACAGCCTGCGTGCGAACGCGCGACGCTGCCACGGCAGGGCCTGAAAGCCCGTCCGAGCTCGGCTGTGGGGGCACAGGAGTCACTGGTACCTGAGCTGCCTTCTCACAGAATAAAATCTACCTTCTCAGCGTGCTTGACATCGTCCAGGCTCTGTGCTGTGTCCTTCCTGGCCTCCTCGTACTGTCCGTTGTTGAACACCCAGGCCGCCGTCCTTTCCACCGGTGACAACGTGGCAGAGTCCACAGGTGACTGCACCTGGGGCAGAGACACCTGTAAGCATCCCTCAGAGAAACTACCCACAAACCAGCTCCAAAACTCCCTTGATTTGGAGGAGAAAGATGCCCATGACTCTGTCAGTCTCAAAGGATCCCCCAAACCTCTCCTGCAGGGATATACCATCCTCCCTTGACTTTGATGTGCAGCAACTCTAAAACCAATGCACTTGAGACGTTTCTCTTCCTCTCTAAGTTCTTGTTTCCCAACCCTGTTCTCCCCTTTGCCACACTGTCAGTAAGTCTTTCTCACCCTGCCATGTCCCCCACCCACCGAGAAAACAGTGACAAAGCTCTGCTCGCAGGTAGGACGGGTTGGTTTCCCTGGAGTGCTGAGGAGCTGAACTTGGGAGCAGCTTCCTCAGCCAGGCTGGCACAGACTACAGTGGAACATGAGACTTCGTTGTCAGATTTGGATGGCCCGTTTGTAGCATCTGTGTCCAGCCAGGGCCAGCAGTGCTGGGAGAACTGTCCAGCCTCTTTGGAGGCTCTCTCTCCTCTTTAAGGGAGTCCAAAAAGGGAGCCAAGAAAACAAAAATCACAAGAAACTCTGCGCCTGGCTGGGGAAAACACGACTTGCTACAAATTCCAAGCAATTTTCCTGGACAAAGACGAGTTTATAAGCACGGGAATTAGCATAATTACCCCTGAAAGAGCAACTCTGTCTGAAGTTTTCGAGAAATGCGAAAGATCAAATTCCCCTCCCCAACTGCATCTTCTTTTTGTGCCCGGGCAGCTCTTCAGCTCCCTGCCTGGCCCCTTGCTGAACCAAAGTGCAACATGCTCCCTGGCCGGGGGTTCTGAAGGCCCAGTTTCAGCCAGGAGTTCTCCACAGGGGAGGAACAGCTTCTTTAGGAGTGAGGAATCACATCACCCTCCCGTTGTGTTTCTCCAAGGAGGAGGACAGGGCTGGCAGGTGCTGCATCTGCTGCCACAGCCCAGCTGTCCTGAGCAGCCATGGACACTCCAGCCCTGGAAGAAGCCTCAGTAAAGGTGGGTGCAAAGGCAAAGGAGAGGTGCAGGAATTAGAAGAAACCCCTGGGTCTAGCAGAGGCCTTTTCCCTAGAAGGCAGTCCTCACAGCAGAAAGGCTATCAGCCCCTTAGGTACCGTGTGGCAGCCTGGCAAAGCTCCTCAATTCAGATTATTTTGATGGCATTTGCTGTCAGGCAGCCACAGCAAGGGAGACCATGAACTGTGTGTGGCTCTGCCACCAACAGGCCCTTCCCAGGGGTGAATACTTTGGCTCTGTGAGTATTTGGAGAAATCAGGAACAGCCACGGATGAGCATTCACTGGAGCTACGGAGGACTAAGCAAGCAGAAATGTGACTGCAGAGTAGTCCATGCCCAGCCATGTTCCAGACTGCTGAGCAGCAGCAAACCTGGCCAAACAACCTTGCAAGTTTAGGACATATTACTTCCAGCAGCCAAACTCTGAAAGCCAACAAAGACTAAGTGGATGGCAAGCACTTCACATGCTAATGCGTTATGAGTTACACCCTAATAAAGGGGAGAAAAGAATCAGCCTGCTAGGATCATGTATTAATTCCCTTCTTTGCCTCTCTTCCAAAGGAACACACTGACATTTCTGTTCCCACCTACCTCCTAAATGGAAATGGAAGGCAAAAAGTGACCTCTCCCAGCAAACAAAGGGCCCAGCTCTATATTCAGAAACAAATGGGACTTGTAGAGAACAGAGTCCGACAATTATAACGCCCACAAAACATGCCTAGAAAGAACATGCCCAGAAAGAACATGCCCAGATTCTCTTCCCTTTCTCTTTTTTTTTTAAATAAGAACAGAATTCCACAACAAGATTTGCAATTAAAAGGACGCAACGGAATTTGCCTCAAAAAAAAATAAAAATGTTGGCCACTCAATTTGGCAACACTTCGAGACGTTGTTCATGGGTGTGGGGAAGGAAAGAACAAATTGATTTCTCTGAACAAAGCAGGACCAAGTACTCTAACGAATCCAGTGGAAACAATTAGGATAGAAAATAGAGCGGGAAAATAAGTGGGTGCACATCCCTTTCAAATTTATCCTTGTTACTGGCCTAAAAATGCCCTGCCACCACCACCACCACCACCACCTGAGGCCTAATTGTATTCCATAAACACCTATCCATCCCTCCTTGCCCAAAAGTAAAACACAGGAGGATGCAAACATACCCACTTCAAATAACACACAATCGCTTTTTTGGGTATTACTAACTCGGCCTGTTAAAGCTTTGCTTTGTGATTCAGCGTTCCTGGTCTCGTACTTCAGTGAGCTTCGGGTATCAAAGCAGTTTTGAAGCCCCGATCGCTCCCGGGTTCCCAGGCGTCATTCAGAGTTTCTGCCTTTAATTGTAGCATTCAGGAGTTCGCCAGGAACGCTCCACTGACAGGGACAGCAGGAAAACCTTGGGCAGAGGTTGCTCTGCCAGCTTCACCTCACAGCCCAAAGCCTTCCTCCTGCAAAACCTCTGACCTGCACATCGAGGTTTGTACCTTCACTGCAGTGCCAAGCATTTAAACACTCACTTTCTCTATCAAATGAAATTAACTCAGGAAAAGACTTTCCTACACAGCAAAGCCCAACAGGATTATCATTATTCCTTTTAAAAATGGTTAGGGACTGTTGGCTTTGTGACAGGAAACCCTTGATTTAGAGTTGCCTCTGAACAACTGATAAAATGCATTAGGAGCTGGTAGATACAAGCACTGCTTTCCAGAAAATATCTGCATTATTCATAGTTCAGGAAGATTAATGAAAAAAACAGCACTTATTTGAGGACCAGCAAGAGATTGTTTCATCATGGTGAAATATGGATTTCTCCACACTTTAGACAACCGTGCTTATTTGTTACTCTGGCAGCAGTTTATTCCGAGATGTTTTATCTTTGTTCATTTCCCCGTTTTGAGGCAGCTCTGTTTTTAAATTAGCACCACAGGGCAAACTCAGTCTCACGTGGCAATGTGAATTTCCATTTGGAACAAAGCTGCTCCTGTTTTTTTTTTTTCTTTTAATTCAGGGAACTTTTCCAGTTCTGTTTCTTTCAGCAGGCTTGCTGCTACCTTAGTAAATGGAAAGCAGTTCTTTTTGAACATAGTACAAAAGCATCCCAGTGTAAGAGATAAGCTGGCTTGCCAAAGCGTGTGGTGGTGACAAGCATGACTAGTCCTTACGCTTGCCACCGGCTTAAGTGCTGCTGCCTTCGATTCAGCTCCGCTCCAAGGTCAGGAGGCTTTGCTTGTCAAAGGGCAGTGGGCTGAAGCCCCAGGCAGGGAGGCCTGGAGACAGGCTTTCCTTACCTGCTGCGTCTGCTGCCGCTGAATGGCCCGCACCTTCGGGACGGGGCTTTCCCTGGAGGAGGAGGACTGGTGCCGGGAGCGGTTCCCGTTCTGGACGGGCTCGGTGCCCATGGGCCCCGACGCCCCGGACATGCTGCCCGTGCTGCGCAGGGAAGGGCTGTGCGTCAGGGTGTGCAGCGTCTTGGCCCTGGTGCCCAGCACGGTCTGGTCCATTTTGCGGATCTGGGCCTGGCTGCTGCTGTTCTGCCGGGGAAGCACCACCGGGACGTGCTTGTCCGTGCCCGAGGGGCGCCGGGACGAGTCCTCGCTCTGCGAGCTGCGCTTGGCAGAGTCCTCCAGGCTGCTGTTGCTGCGCCCGCTGGGCTTGAAGTCCTCGCTGTTGCTGCGGCTCCGGGAGCTGGCAGTGCTCAGGTTCTCCGGGCTGGAGTCCACAGAGGCCTTGGCCATCGGCGGGCTGGGGTTGTTGAGCTGGTAAACCGGGTTCTGGAATGAGAGAGGCCGGAGGCTGCCCTGTTGGTTCCAAGCTGGGTGCAGAGGCCTCCGAACCTGGGGAGCGCTCTGGGGGGTGCTCTGAGTGTCCCACAGCTGTTTGATGTTGGCCACCTGGGTGACGGAGAGCTGGCTGCCGGCCAGGCGCAAAGGCACGTCGTGCATCATGGAGCCGGAGTCACCGTGGGTCGGGTGAGGGTCCTGCAGGTCCATGAGGGAGATGCTACGTCCGTTGGGCAAGACACTTACCTTCTCATCCTTATCCGAGCACGTCATGCTCTGGGTGGACGCCTGCTGAACCAGCAGTAAGGTCTTGCCCCTAAAATGTCCATCTACATTTTCCTGGGTTGGAGACTTCAGTCTGTTTATGTCACTGTGGAGTGGAAAGGAATTTGGTTAATTTTTGAGCAGCCAAGACCCCGAGAGATCTGTCCCAGAGAAGTCCTTCTACCTCATTTAACCTCCCCCCACTGAAAGCTTCAAGGAACCAGACTTCCTTTTATGAGCATTTCGTGTGCGAGTCAGAACACACTCTTCCTTAATTACTGCTTATCTTGGAGAACTGTGTTTGATTCAAGAAGTGCTTCATCTTTATGGTTTTTTTCCAGAGGTGAAATCCAAACCATTCCCACCAAATCCTCCCCCCTTAGCCACTTCTGCCTCCAGCAGACTTCAAATCCCATTTAACCCTTTGCCAGCATTATGGAACGAGTGGAAGTGGCCTCAAGTTGTGTCAGGGAAGGTTCAAATTGGGTAAGTAAAATTAAAGTAAATTAAGTAAATTAAGTAAAATTTCTTCACTCAAATGGTGATGCACAGGCTGCCCAGGGCAGTGGTGGAGTCACCACTCCTGAAGGGATTTAAAAGGCGTGGAGATGTGGCACTTGGAGACGCTGTTTAGTGGTGGCCTTGGCAGTTCTGGGTTAAGAGTTGAACTTGACAATCTTAGCGGGCTTTTCCAACCTTAATGATTCTATGACTCCATGTACTATGGAGGTCTGATAATTTGGCAGGAGTTGTGTCAAGGCTCCTGTAGGTCTAGATGTGAGCTCAGAGGGCATGACAAAACTGGCCCCCCGTCCCTGACAGCACAGAAACTACTCTGAGACCGCAGTAGCCGAGCTCTTTGGCAGTTCTGCCGTGTCACAGCTCCAGATTAACAGCTGTTACAGCAGGAGAAATGCTGCACTAAACACAGCAGGGACTAGTTTTGCTGTTCCACAAGTAATAAGTTCCACCTTACAGCTCAGTTTTTCCACCAGCAGCAAACAAGCAGCCTGATGGCCAGAAGGAAACACAACGGCTGACTGTGGATCTGGACACCCAGGCCGGCAGCAAATCCCAAAATTGGTTTTAGCAGCTTAAGTCACTGACTCCCAGAGACGTGGTTGAGTCCTGGGTAATTCCAAAGCTTCAGGTCCCCAGAGCCACCCCGGGGAGAGGCCCAAGCTCCCCATTCCACAGCGGGGCTGGGCAGGCAGCTGAGGTGATGAAGCACCCAACTCTTAGAATCACAGAACCACAGGAGGGTTGAAAGAGGACCTTGAAGATCATCTCGTTCCGACTCTTCACAGGTTTCACAACCCCCCACACACAGCTGCCCTCGAGCCCGGGCCGGGACGTACCCGTCGGTGGGGTCCTCGGTTATCTTCTGAAGTCCCGAGGAGAGACTTCCCGTGACGTTGGGACTGGAGCTGTGCTCAGTGAAGCGCTTCAGCTGCTGCTGCGTGGGTGTGGGGTTGGTCATTGATTTTGTGATATCCGCAAGGATACGAGGGAGGGGTCCCAGTTTTGCCACGGTTGCCTGTAGGAAGGAATTTTCACCCTAATTGGATACAAGGACCGCGACATCCGCCGGGGTTTTGGTTTTTGGTGCACAGAGGCGGAGGGATGGAGGTGGAAGGAAGGAGGGTGGGTGGTTGTGTGCGGGTGTGCCAGGATCGGAATGCAGTGTGTTATGGAGCAGCGCAACGACGGCGACCGGATGGATGGAGGAGACGAAACGGGGTGCAGCGGACATTGAGGAAAGAAAAGGAAATAGAAAAGAAATTAGGATTGACCCCCCAAAAACAAAAGACATGCTCAATAAAACAAAACCATTGCCATTCCAATGCAAAACTATCATGCAAAGCACGCTAAGTCCGGGGTGGGTGAGGTCAAAGTGAAAACTACGGCATCTGCTCGATGAAGGGCATTCAAAGGCTACAGATCCAGCCAGTGGGGGGGACTTTCCAGGCAGAGGGTGTCGTGTGGTAAAGGAAATGCATGCCAACAGACAAGGGGATGCAGCATTCCAGGGGATCATGAGAGGATCGCAGGGGTTGAGGGTGATGGGGAAAGGGGAGGTTTTCATCTCGTAAGCCTTTCGCTTTTGGCCTCCTGCACCGACGCCTTCTCCTGGCGCTTTGGTATCAACAGCGAGGCCCTTCTTCCCTGCCTACACGTAAGAAACGACTGCACGAGAGCACCAAAGATCCTCATACCCCAATATCATCCCACCAGCATGGGATTAAATGTGCAGTTACAGGTTAGCTCAGTGCTGGCCAGGCCTGGGGTGAGAGCAGCTGCCCTTCAGCAAGGAAGGCTGCTCCTCCGGGCTCTGGCTTTCCCACCCCTTTGGGCCACTGCTGGGGTATCAGCTACAGGGCATCTCCAGGCTCTTGGGACTGCAGGAAGAAGGTGAAGGTGCTGCAGATTTATACAATGAGTAAAACTCTGCTACAAAACCGATGCCCTTCTCAAAGATACCCTTATTTTCCTGTAAGCAGGTATTCAGTTTGGACTCCAGAGAAAGGTCTCTTTACAGACGCTTCTGTGGCTATTAAAATCTCGGAGGTGACTTCTCTCATCATTTCCCAGTCGTTCCCTACAGTAAAGCTGTATTGCATGTAACTTCACCCCTCAGTTCTCTTTTTAGCAAACCCCTATACCAGCTCCCAAGGGCCTGCTAGGATAGATCCATACGACTAACCTATGGAAAGGGCAATGCAGATCCATACATTTGGAATGTACACTGTGTGCGGTACGGTACGGGGGAAATGGAAAAACAAGATCACAACTTGCTATCAAACTAAGATTAATACACGGTCTTTTTGAGTCAAGGACATTTCAATTTACTCCGATGCAACAAGCCCAGCTTTTTTGTTTTCTCTTTTAAATAACGTACTGTGAGAAAATAAGATACCCAACAAATAACTATTTTGGCAAACCTTAATGCAACAAAAATATATTGAGTGCATTGCCATTCACCTCACCTCTCCAGTTTCAAAAGAAAGAACAATATAAATGGAATATGGACAAAATAATGCACCTCTAAAAGTTGAAATATGGAACGGTTCCAAGCACTTGAAAAAAAGAAAGGACTCACAGCTCAGCTTTTCTGGGCCTTATCAACTACCTTTGCTGTCAAGGTTTGAATGATTTTGGACCCTGCAAAGCCACACAGCTAAGGAAGAGCAAAGCCCTGCCTTTCCTCCTTCTGCAGCTAAATGGAAGCAGTGTTTATTGGTGGTGGTGAATGCCGGGATCAGAACAGAACCTGGACACTGCACCTGGACCTCAGCACAACCCACTGCAGAAAGCATCTTGCTTTGTGACAGGATGGCACTCGGGAGTGCATCCTGGTTTTCACATGGCACCCTCTCGTATGCCAAAAATCAAAGACTGCGGAAATGAGCCCATCCCAGCAGGCTTTGGATCGGGTCCTTGACGAGAACAGTTCTGCAGGGCCAACACATGGCTCCATCAGGGCTGGGGGAGGGCCTGGTGCCCAGCAAAGCACCTCCCTCAGCACCAAAAGGGCACTGCAGCATTGTCACTGTTCTCAGTCCAAACTCGCTTATGAGAGAGGACTGGCTGCTCAGGGAATTCCAGGTGTACTTTGAAGTGCTGCCTTCACCACCTGACCTTCCTGAAGGCTCCCCAGAGTGTTTGCCGTGCTGCTGGAGCCCAACCACTTCACACGCCCCGCGCTCCAGGCCCTGAGCCGAAATCGTGGAAGGAACGGTTGTGAAATCCCCCCCGCCAAACATTCCCCCCCAAAGCTGTTTGGCTTCAGCTGCTCCCTTGATACTTCCCAGCGTTTACTGTTGCTACGATACCACCCCTGGATCCACCCTCCCAGGCCTCCAAAGGGCTTTACCTTATCCAGCTGGGACACAACCTCCCACAAGAGGGAATGCAGCACCGAGAGCTCTCTGCCCAGGTCGATGTAGCCGTCGTACCCAGGCATGTTGGAGATGGTGTCGGGGTTGGAGAGCTCCCTCAGAAAACGCTGCATTCCTCCCCACTCGTGCTCCAAAAATTCGTTCATGAAGGCCATGTACTCTTCTTTGATACCAAACCTGCAGGGAAGGGAGGTGGGGAGGGAAACCCGGTCAATAACCTCCACACAAAACGCAGAGCACAAGTGCCTGCAGACAGTTTACTTAAGCACTTAACTTGAGACCTGCCTTTCTGAAGATCTGGGGTCTTTAAAAAAAAGAAAAGATTTCAAAATCTGGGGATTTTGACTCCAAAATCTGGAGATTTTGACTCCAAAATCTGGAGATTTTGAAGCCTTGGAGGAAAAAAAAAAACCCATGGACAATTTCTGTCTTCTTGGACTTCTTTAAATACTACTAATCCGCTGTTCATATTACAGTCAAGGGCTCAAGGCATCTTTTGCCTCTCCCTCCCACAGACAGTCTTTCTCTCCTTCCCTTCCCTGCCTCTGCTCCCCTGTAAGAGATGTGCCATGCCCTTTGTATGGTTCAGCTGGGAATTGTGGAGGAAGAAAGGAGGAAAATCATGATCCTGGGTGGGAACAGGCTTCTGTCACGCATTCTGCTAACGCATGACTCTTCCTGGCTTTACATCGTGTGCCCTCCATAAAACTCGACACAGCTCCAATCTGCATGTGAAAGGCAGAATTGATCTGAGGTGGCTCAAGGGGAACAGTGCTCACACCCAAGTGAGGAGTTTCCTTCTGTTCTAAACTGGCTTCCTTTCACCAGAGAATCAGCTGGCTGCGAGCGCGACTAGGAAGGAGGGCCCTGCTCGGCACCCCACAGATTTCAGGTTCGCCGCCACCACCTACTTGGCAAAATTGGCGAGGTTCTGGATGACTTTAGCAATGAGGGTGAGCGTGCGAGAGGTCTGGTCGTCGGGGTACTCCTGCATGAGGTTGAAGAGGCTGGGGGACATGATGGCAGGGCACAGGAAGCGGAGGAAGAGAGAGGCACTGATCAGGCGTTCGCTGATGTCCTGCTTGCCCCTGTTCAGGCACTGCTGCTTCCAGGATGCAAACACCTCCTTCAGCTCGCGAGGGAACACGCTGGAAGACAAGAAAAACCGGGAAATAAAAGTCGCACTGGAAAACAAGATGCAAGAAGTTGAACTGGTGATCAGTCACCTGCAGTAATTATCTGTGAGAAAACATCATCAGCTCTTTTTTTTTCACCTCCCCTTTTTCTCTCTCTAGGCTAGGTAATGTCATTAGGCATCTATTCATAGATCCCCATTTAATCTGGTGATACTTAAGTAGTCTTTAAAGCGTCCCTTGTTCGTATGAGTTAAGTGAAGCCATTTCCAGACATGCTGATTTGCAAGCTAAGAACTACTTAGCCATTGCTACCCTGGAGCAAACAGGGTGTAGGAGCACTGAAAGCAAACCGAACTCATCTCCATAACTGACAGTTTTACCTCGCTTGTTAAGCTCTCAATACCGTGCATGTGCTTCATTCTGAAGCAGAAAGGCCCCTCGTCTTTCACTGCTCCTCAGAAACAGAGACTAATAGAAACCTCTCTGCCAGCACTTCCTCTCTGTGATTTCCTGTTCAATTCCACACACCTGAAGCGTCTAAAAGCTTTCTGTACATATGCAAACTTGCAGCTTTTTACGCCAAGCTCAAGCTGGGCTGTCATCTTCTCACTTTATTCCCTCCTTATCCAGTCACACTCACTATGTGTTCCCTTGGCAGAGGATTTGGGCAGAAGCTCCCACAGGTATGGTGTGTGGGCTGGGACCCTTCAACCTGGGCACAGATTCCACCTGCAATATGGTGCCACACGTAGGAAGGTGGTGGGGGTGGGGAGAGGAAAAGAAGGGAGGCTGGGAAGGTGGATGGGTCTGTGCTCTTCCCCTGAACCACTGCTGTTCTCTCACTGTCAGGGGAGGAACAGGCACCCTCTGAGCAAACAGGGAGAAGGGGAGGGAAGACGCCTCACCAGTAGGAATTGATAATCTTGCAGAAGACCAGCTCACAGCACATTTTCAGGTTGCACTGATGATCTGCTAATTCACTCTGGGAACACCTGCTGGGGTCCGCTTCACAGTTCTCATCTGACTCATACACAGCCTTGATAAACTCCCCTGGAAAAAGGGAAGAGGATGAGAAACAGGGGCAGATACAGGAAAAGCCTACTTGACACACCTTTAAATCCTGATTATGCCTTTCCTTGGCAACTGCCTGTCCTGCTGCCAGTGTCTGCAGCAGAGCCTCCAGACACCAGATGTTGGGGACATGACTCCTCCCGGCCTTGTCCCAGCAGAGCACGGCCAGAGCTCTGATGCTTCAGCCTCCTGCGCCCTCGCTGTCCCCAGGCACAGGTGCAAAGCCAGGATGGCTTTGCTTAGCAACCCCCAGGCACTTCACCCGGGGCCTAAAGAGGAGGATTTGACTTTGTATTCAAACTGTGCTGTCAACCATAAAATTATCCACAGTCTCAGCAACGAAGCTCTGCGTTATTTTGTCTTCGTAATTTCCCCAGGAAACGCGCTTGGCGATGATATTTATTTATATTATTTCTAAATATGCGATTTTTTCCTAATTTTAAAAAAAGTGTCACCTTGCTCTCGAGTAAGAGCAATACCTGAGTTCTAGCTGGATGCTGCTAATTTTCACAGCCTCTTCTATCAGCACCATACAGCATTTTTATAGCCTGCGTGTTTCAAACTCCCTGGCATTTCTGTCACCCTCCCTTTACGGCACCACAACAGAAGCTGCACACACAGAAACCAGATGAAGTTGCCTTTGTCTGACAGACTGGAATGAACTGCTCACTAGTTTCCCTCTTCTATATGCAGGCACACCAAGTGGTTTTCAGACTGCTGGTGTTCACTAGGAAAAACTCTTTATTCACTGATTTAATGATTCAACGTCTTTCAAGTTCATCTCCTCAGATGATCTCGCTGGCTCCGAGCAAGCGCCACAAGGCTTGTTTGTGCAAAAGGCATTTGTTTTTAGCTTTTGTCTTCCTTAAACACCTCCCACCCCTCCCCGGATCTCAACTCAGCAGTGTTGTTGCAAGCAAAGCAGGCAGCAAGGCAGCACATTTTCTTATTTTTATTGTGATGGGGTCCAAAAAATTTCAGGCTAGGGGCATCTAGATGACCTCTTTGCAAAACTCTTGGCATCACCTCTGTTGAGCCAATTCTGTTCTAACTGTTGCTTACTGGATAGTGTTTTTCTTCCTTAAACACATTTGATAGTTACTCACTGTGGCCCACAAGACCCTGCCTTAATCACACGTAATATGTCCTTACAGACGTGTTACGTCGCTAACACCAAGCGTGGTGTCATTAATCCTTTCACCGAACATGGCAGCTGAGCAAAATGACATTTAGAACTTGATAAAGAATTCGAGGGGGATATTGCCATGAGCAGTGTTGCCCCGAGATACAGACAGGCTGGATGACCTTAGGGGGATTTTTCCATCTCTCCTGTCTGTGATTTACCATCTTATCACTCAGCGCTAAATGATGTAATAGAAGTCATTAATGTTAAAATATTTTTATGCAATTACTGCACATTAAGGAGCCTGCAGTCGGATATAATGGAGTGGTCCCACAGCTGATGATGGCTCAGCCTGCTGGGAAGCACAGCACAAAGTACCACGGTGCTCGTTTCCCCGTACCAGGCAAGAGCCTCCGACTGCCACTTACGCTCAGTGGTTCCACCCAGGAGAGTAAGAGCACCAGAACAGGCTCATTACACTTCAGAAATGGCCAAACTGGATATAATCACAGACCTGACTACACTGACCCTTGGAGCACTAATTTAGCCAGCTATCCATCTATCTCCTTGATGTCTTGCCAGCGTCTGGGACTGCTGGGGACAAGCGAGACTGCTGGGAAAGCAAGCTGCTTGGCTTTTTTTTTTTCCTTTTTGAAAGGATGTGGTGTGGGACTTGGCTTTGGCCTGCTCTTGTTTCCCTTGTCTCAATTTCCAAAGCTCTCCTCCTCCCAGAAGCAGCAGGGGGATGGGTGGCTCCCTGTGCAGTTGTGGATAACGCAGGCTGTGCGGAGTTGGTAAAAGCTGACCGCGGGGTTTCTGTGGAGAACAGTGTGCTACTGCTCTATTTGTGGGGACAGGAATTCCCAAGGCAGCACCTCATGACTGGAGCAGAACCTTTTGGTGGAAGTGGGACAAAAATACAATTATCAGAATCCACCCCAGCACACAACTGCGGACATTAAGACCTTGTGGGGGGGGAACGGAGCAGGAGATCCCAGGTTGGCCAGGCAGTTTTAATGAGGCAGTGAATAATGAGCACTTGGGATAAACACAGGCAGGAGGCTCCCCTGACAGAATACACTTTGATCTCCTGCCCTGGGATGCTCGGCAGCCCTGCAGCCTCACTCCCTGGCCTTGTTTCTCCAAGGACACTGTTTCAAAATCCTTTTTTTTTTAAGCCCGTTTGTTTGTCAGACGGAACAATCACCACTGCCCACAAAGAAACTGCAGGCTCCTTGATGTGCAGTAATTGCATAAATTCACCACAGTAGAGAAAAGTTACCCAGAAAGATATACCGTGGCAACACAAACTTTAAGAGGGACTCAGCTACGTCAAATCAAGCCTGCCTTGCCTTGGGTGCTACTCCTGCAAAAGGAGGACCCTCCTCCATGTGGAGGAAGAGCACTGAGAGCAGGACAAGAGTGTGCTTTGCCATCTGCATTTTCTTACCCAGTGCATCCTGAAGGTACTTCTGTCCTACCAACTTGAGGTACTCCTCAATAGCTTTGGTAGCAAGCGTGTTCTCCCTGAAGATCAAGACATCATGTTCCCCACAACGATCCACCTCAGCCATCACCAAATCTGTCAAGAAGTCCTGAAGAAAAAGGTCAGATGGCAAAGGTTGCTTTAACCAGACTCAGTCGTGCCAGGCTAACTGTAGAAGCCCAGAAGGAAGGATAAACAGAGGAGTCAGAGGATTACTGAAAATAATTGCTCAGCTTGGGTCAAGGGGTGCAGCTGACACGTGAAACAAGGGCCAAGGAAATAGCCACAGCTCCTCTTGGGTTTATTATACTTATAAAATGCTACAGAGCACAAATTATAAAAAGGGAAGCAAAAGTCTCTAAAAGAAAACCTTTACAGCCAAGCAGTTTAGCTCCTCAACAGAACCCCTCAACAGTTTGTTTATCTTAGGCTTTGTCCGATGAAGGAAACTGTGTTATTCTATTTATATTTTTATACAGAATACTCCATACAAAGTTGGACTTAAAAGTCCAGGTTGGAAGTGAGGCACAAGTTCGTACAAGTTCTTCTTAAATAAGAAGTATGGCATAATAAATTAAATTCACAAAACCACAAAAGTGGTTCGGGATTTTGGGAAAAAAAAGTTATCATACTTGCTGTGGATCTACATGACTTAACTTGAACTGTGTTCAATTGCCCAGACAGGAACTATCAGCAAGCCTTGATACAGAGAATAACCTCTTGATATAAGGTCTAATTCTACAGTAATACTTATTTCCTGAAGTGATAACTTTGTGTGAGTCAAGGACATTTAGTACTCTTGGTTTCCAATCCCTTATTGCTGTTTCTTTTCAAAAAAATCCGAGATAATTCTTTCCACCTGGTGCAAATTTGGAACATCCAGCTGCATCCCCATCAGCCACTGGAAATGCACCTTCTTGGGAGCTTCCCGTAAACAGAGCTTCAAATCTTCACACACCAGGAACGCAAAGTTATAACAGCTGGCACTGCAGGGATCCAGACCCTGTTTTCCAGCAGGATTTCAATACGATCCCAGCTACCAGCTTCTCTCAGACAACTTGTTAAGGAACGAGCTCCTATCACACACTGTCACAGAACACCAGCCTTCCCGAGGTGTATGTCCAGGGGCGTGTGATTATGCAAACAGAAAAGCACCTTTTTGGAACAGTTAAACAAAGCTGTCCCTTGGATGTTGCTTATGGCCATCCTTCCACATCCCTGACCTCTGTGACTTGTGCTTGGTTGGGCTTAACTTGCTCTGACTGGCTTCACTGCAAGGGGCTGCCTAGAGCGTGGTACTGCTCACACACCCAGATAAATCAATTGTCCCGTAATGCTTCTCAGAATTTCCCAGGACCTGCAGGATAACTCTCCCACAGTCCGTGTGAAGGAATCAGCGTGCACCCAGAAGTCCTAGCAACCTCCTTGGGGCAGGTGGGATCACCATTAACTCGGTATAGATTCTCCCAGTGGCTGTTCAAACGCCGGCCAAATCGATGCCGGCATCGATTCGCTGACTCAGCGCTGACTCAGCGCTGGCACCCGCTGCTCATTGTATCACAGACTTATTTAGGGAAGATTCTATTTGGAGAATTCTCCAGTTTACCAGCCTCTTGCTTATTTAACTCTTAACCTATACACCCTGATTTTAGAAACGCAGGAAAGGTTCCTGAACGTTCAAGTGCAGGCCCTCACCTTTCAGAAGGGCACGAAGATCTGAACTCCCCACGCTTACACTTTGCACACAGTACCTTCTGCTGTTGCTTACGGCCATGGGCTCCCCACTTCCCACCTGAAATCACCCATCAGTAGCCAGAGTCGCTCCAAGAGGAGTCACCTGTGCTTACCTTTGCTCTCCCAGTGCTCTGAAGAATGTGCACCAAGGCACAAGCCATCTCCTCCTTGTTCTTGACGCTGATCACGGGTTCCAGCACGGAGCACAGCAGGCCGTAGTTGCTGGTCACGTACTCCCCGAATTCTTTGTATTGCTCCATGGGCAGGATGGTGATGGTCTGGTAACGGGACTTGATCCGAATGGAAGGCCCCCCCGACTTCCCCTTGTTGGCTGTGGGTGTGCTCACTGGGTACCATCTCTCCACAAACTGGCGGCCGGTCACGCTGGCCGTGGGAATGTTGACCAGCCCTATGTAATTGTTCTTGTCCTTTTTCTTTTTCTTCTCCACGTCCTTGTAGATGTGAACCGTGATGCTCTGAACGTGTGGCAGAGTGTAGAACTCAAAGTGCTCCCCCCAGAAGATGTTGTCCGCTTTCGCTTTGCTGGTGGTGCGGGCAAAGAGAGTGTCATCAAGGCACAGCTCGCAGAAGTATTTCTTCTTGGGGGTCAGGTCCTTGGCCTCAATGATCCAGAGGCGCAGCACGTTCTCAGCTCGACGGCAATTGTCCTGTGCAGAAGAAAGAGCTCAGTTTCGATCCCAAATCCCTACAAACTTCTGTCTCCTAAAGCAGCAGCAAAGGGCTGCCTTTTGTGTCCGAGGTAAGGACGGGGTCAGAATTCAGAATCAGACTGATCCAGAGAGAATCAGAATCTCTGGTAAACTGGACATTTTCCAAAACAGAGGCAAAGGGATGTCTTTTGTATGTCAAGGGCGGGGAGCAGAACATTTTTCTTCTTCAAAAGCTGTATTTGAAATGCTTTGGAACACAAACACGCTGCACAGGAGCCCCTCAAAAGCTGCTGGACTGGTGTGGCACGCTGCCTTTGTTTACTCTCGTGAGTAACTCCCAGAGCACTGTTTGCCTGTCCCTGGAAGGCGGGATGCCAGCTATGGAGCGACTTATCAGATTCCCCTTCTCACTCCAGCTCCAGTTACTCTTATTTTTGTGCTTGGTTTTCTTTTTTTTTCCCTTTTTTTTTTTTCTCTCCCCGAACTGGGCCCCTGCAGTAAAACGTGACCCTTAGGAAGCTCCTGCCCCATCCTGGGGGGCAGGGCAGCAGAACTCCAGCCCGCAGGATGCCAGGCAGGCCCTGGGGCAGGGATCGGCGTGTATTTACTCATTAAAGGTTTGACCTACTGCACTCCCTGGAATAGCGCACGGCGGCTTTAGGCCCACGGATGAGCGGACGGCTCCCCAGACTAAATTAATTGAGGATGCATCTGTGGGAAGCCCTGGTACACCGGACTAAAATCCAATCATACCACCTCCATTCCCCCGCTAATCTCATTTCCGCAGCTCCCATTACCTTCATCGGCTGCGATATTCGGCGTATGTTTTCCATCCACCAGTCCCTCTCCGCTGCAGAGCAACAACTGAAGCATTTACTGCCCTTGGAGTAGGTTACCTGCAAGGAGCAAACGACAGGCTGAGCTCAGGCAAGCCTGGGAGACGTGCAAGAGGCTGCAAAAAGCGAGGAAGGAGAAAAGCAGCGCTCGAGTAACAAAGTAAATAAGAAAAAAGGCAGGCGAACGGCACAGCAGCCTGCGAGGGAGAGAGGTTAAAAGGCCCACAAAATGCAGAGAGCCAGAAAAACCCTCTGAGTTTATATAAAACTAAACAAACACATGAGGAGCAGCAGAGCTCCTCCTAAAGACTTTTAAACAAAGCTTTAATCTACCAGTTAATTTATTTTTTTAAACAGCTGTTAATTGATCCATAGCTATTAAAGCTTGCTGTTTTTCCTGTTAAGGCCCAGAGGCAGATGGTTACCAACAGTGGAAAGACAGGCAGAACAAACAACGCATTAATATAAGGCAAAACACACTGCAAAAGGTGACTTCAGTAAATAAAAGAAAAAATATTTCCAAGGGTCCACACAGGCAGCAACAGTCTAAAACAAACTGAGGGAGCTGTGTCCTGCTGCAGCCGTGCCACTCACTGCCATACCCAGCTCTGCTTTCCCACAGGAGGGAACCACCTCAGTTTCTTGCACTGTTAGGTGGCCTGACAAGCCTCATTTACTCTTTCCATTCATTTGTGCACACAATTACAAAGCAGTTTGAGGCTGCAGCGTCAGAGCTAAGCTGTTGCCAGTATTTTCCACCCAACTCCCCAAACCTAAGCAAGCTGCAAAGTGCTTCCAACCAGAAGAACGAGGCCGAAGCAAACAGGAACAGTTCCTGGATACATCCCGAGGGAGCAGAGCTTGATATGCTGCTTTACTGCCAGAATTTTCCAGGCTGTAAACAGATCTTTGTTCCAGAAGTTTAGACCCATCTGACTAATCCTGCAGAAGACAGAGAGCCACCCGGCCCTGCCACGGGCAGGTGATGATGGCTCAGCTGCATCCAAACACACACACGACTCCGTGTGACAATCCCTGCCGGAGCTGTGAGGGGAGGACTGTGCCCACACACTCAGCCTGTTCCTGGGGCAGAGCTCGGAGCCACGGCCTGCAGCCTCTGCTGGAACAGCAAAAGGATCTTTGGATCCTGCTCCGCAGCGCGAGGGACACGGCCACGGTCACTGAGGCTGAGCTAATGGAAGGGGGCTCTGATGACTGGAAAGTCCATCTCTCGGTTACAGCAAATTTTCTAAATTTAACTGTAGGTGAATCTGGCCGTGAACACACAGCCTACGTCCACACCATTGCAGGTTCGTTGCATCGCACGGATCAACCGGACATTTGCATGCAAACCACACGCGCTCAGACATTTATCGAATTAGAGAGATTTTTCAATTAGGAGACCTGGTAATTGAAGAAGATTCCTCTCTGTTGAGTGATTGATGCCATTAGCCTCGAGGACTTTAAAATCACGTGCCGGTTCAGCAGCCCCCACCCAAAACTCGGCACGGCAGCCAATCTGTTTTCCAGTCCCCAAAGTCCCAGGGCAGCGATCTCCAAGGGCTCGGGGAGCCTGAGAGCCGCGTGTTTGGAGCTCACCTCGAAGCAGAAGTCCCGTCCGAGGATGCTGCTGTGGAGCGGTTTGACGTAAACCGCTTCTTCTGCCGCGAAATCCAGAGTCTCTATGGTGTTGGCGTGGTTCAGTAAAGACTCATGGGAACGGGACTCCTTCAGCTTGGGCAGCTCACGTGGTCTGCAGGACAAGAAGAAGGAAGGGAAGCATCACTTTTCTCACCATCACCAAAAGAGCTGGCAAGATCCCAGACAAAGCTGCAGCTTGTTGGTGCTTATTCAGAACAACTTCTGCAATTAGTCTGCAAACCTTATGAAAATAACATTAGGCCAGTAACCCCAGACTCCCAAGGGAATATCCAGCTACACACGCCTAGGAAGTTCATTCCCACTGACCTAGAAATTGTAGCTGCTGAGCTGTCAGTGAAAGAAAAACAGCAAAACAAAAAGTTCAGAACTTAACTGCTGAAATTCAAAGAAACCCCATAGATAGCTTTGGACATATTACTGAAGATACTTGTTACTAGCTGGACTAGTAGAAGAATATTGTGTATTAGCAGCAAAAATCACATGGACCCCTAAATCTGTAACCAGTGCAGAATGAGAGCAATGACCCCCCGCAATATACTTGATTTTTAACAAACAAAGCTTTTACACTAAAATCAAATATGCAAATTCCTTCCCACTTCACAAATGCTTAACTCAGTCACCTGCATTCCTCAGGCTTCTTCCAGTTTGAACAATTTCCCATTTTCTGGATACATCCATTCTCTTTTAACTTCTCCTCACTAATGCACACGGCTTCTCCTTTTCAGTCGACTGTCCTGTAAACCCCCGAGCTCCACCACAGCTGGCATCCTCCAAATTCACAGCACCTTTTTATCAAGGCAGCCCTCTCTTGGTCCCCAGCAGTTCTTGAACATTTCTCAAAAGACATATCCCTCCTTTCCACCGTGCCCCAGCTTTTGGCAAACAACAGCACCACGATAAAACGTGTTCTAGCACTTTCTGTTCTCTCCCAGCTGGGTTTAACGCAACATTTGTGCATAGCAGGGAGCTCTGCTGTCACACAGCACTGCAAAACGTGCCCATTTAGAGGTGCCATGGTTCCATCTCTGCTCCTCCTGACTCCGAACTGACACCTGGACAAGAAGCTCCTGCAATTCAGTTATATAATACTTGAAGCAGAACCTGCATCTCAAGGTAAACGCCATGCACGGGCACATCTTATTTTTCCTGGGCAAAATTCCTGGCTGGAATTCAGTCAAAGCCTTCACAGCTGACCAACAAGCAGGAAGAGCACAGAGTCCCAGCTTAGCAGAAAAGGAGCTGTTTACCTGGCAGGTCCAGATTTTGTAAAGGTATTGAAGCCCCTATGGTCACTGATCCCTGAGAGTGTGTCCATGATGCAGCTGCCCATACAGCAAGTGTGAAAGTAGAGAGGCATCAACTCTCTACACATCACACAGAGAATTCCCTCTTTTTTCCTTAATTTTGAAAAGTAATTAGTTTTTGTATACTTCCTTTGAAAATCTTATTAAAAAAAAAACCCCAAACTCATATTCTGCATCCTTCGCAAAATCAAAATTCTCCTACCCGTGAGCAACTCTATAGGGAAACAAAGAGGAAAAAAATTCCAAGCATTTGAAAAAGGCTTCTTAACAAGACCTTGGGTACCACAAAGGGTACATGCAGTGCAACAAGCAGAGCTCACCTGACTGCTCTTTTGTCCAGAATGAAACGCTGAAGGTATTCGGGCAGATTCGCACGCGATAAGATTTATTACACGGCAAGGGAGAACTCTGTTCCCTTTGAATATATTGAATGACCTAAGTGCAGCCAGCAAAACCCTTTGATGGGAGGAATATTCCAAAGACACTGATTCCAGATGCAAAGCAGCAGCCCTGGTACGAGGCCGTGCTTTGTTCTAACAGGTTCCAGCAGCAGCTGAACCAACGCAAACCGAAAACCTCAGCCATGTATAATTGAGCACTTGCTGCAGTTAAGGTAGGGCAAGTCTAAAATAAACACACCACAATACACCACTTTAATGCCACCTCTGCAAAATCCTCTCTAATTTCTCCTCCCAAGAAAGCACTGCTGAGGTCACCTGGCTTCTGTCCCTGCCCCAAACTCTCAGCGATTCCAGTCCTTACAGAGCACTTGGGTGCTGAGAGCCTGCAGCCAGCTCCTGGCTGAGGAAAGAAAGCATGGAGTGGTCACAGAGGGGGAAGAGGAGGGAAAGATAAATAATTGTCAAAAGAAGAAGAAAGAAGAGGAGGTTTTGCAAATCCCAGTTCAGCAGAGGCTGCGCTTGGAGCAAGACAAGGCAAGCAGACCTACGTGAAACAATTGTACAGCCACTTAGCAGTGCATCCCCAAATCATAGCGGTGCCACATGCCACGGCCCTTCCCTGCAAACTTCCTCCTCTGGGCTACATCTCGGACAAGAAATCCTGCCGGGAGAGGAAGGAAGGCACAAGACAAATCCGAGAGGAGCTCTTCCTCAAGCCTCAGGTTACGGATTTCAGCCGAACACGCTGCCAGGCAGATAGGCTGGGGCGAGGAGAACAGCCAGTGAGGAAAGCTCTCTCCTCGGCGGCTGCGCTCCCACCGGCCCCGCGGGTGCTCGGAGAGGCTCCCAGGAGAGGCTCCCAGGTCCATGTTGCCATGACACAGCCTCCCCTAAGGAGATTAGGAGGGGCTGGCAGCCCGGAGAGGCAGCAGGCGAGGGGAGGCCGCTCCGCAGACGTGGCAAAGGCGACCTTTCCAGAGAGGCAAGTTCCCTCCTCCTCATCCTTTCCTCGGAGTTTGATGAGATCCGGTCATTAATGCCAGAGGGAGAGAGCGAGTCATCTGCCAAGAAAGCCTCCCAACAGCCTCTGGGGACAGGGCAGGGGCAAGGGCAGGTACACACAGTGACTGCACTCCCTGTCTCCACATCCCATCCTGCGAGTTACACCTTGTAGTAGCATCTCTTCCGCTCCATCGCTCCTCTGACTAGGCAGCTGTGAGCATCCGGGTTTGCTGCAGAGCAGCTGGAGCACGGGCAGTTTTGTCGACTCAGGGTCCCTGTTCGAACAATCCCTTGAAGTTACCGTACTTAAAACAGCTCAATAAACTGATTAAGTGGCTTAAAATTGGCGCTGTGTCCTCCACAAACATCAGAGCAACGGTCGTAAAGCTGTTGGTGAGATGCAACCACATGCATTTACAAACACAAGTACGTGCATTTGTAAGCACCACGGTATAGATTTCATCTATTGATAGATCTGCAAAGCAGACCATTGACTTGTGCCTAAATCAGCAGCATTCCAATCGATACAGGCAATAATTATACAGAAGTAATAGTTCTCTGCAGCTTTAAGGCCTCATCTGATATGCCGAAGCGGTAACAAGGAAAGAAAATTGCTTGCCGGCTTCCCGTTGGCGTAGATGCCACGAATTTATTTCCCAATGTCCAGCAAAGGGGCTGGATTAACAGGGTCCTTCCTGTATTAGGTAGGAGGCTACTGGTAAAATGAGTGTTGCTCAGTCTCTGTCAGGAGAGAGGTAATCCCAGGGAAGCAGATTACTGTAAACAGGAAGATCACACATGCAAAAGGTGGGGGAAGGGTTGTTTGTACAAATCTGTTTCTGTTAAACAGCTCCATTAACAACACAAATCCTGTTTTAAATTACAGTTAACCTCCCCCGATCAACTTTTCATCCTGCTGCTTTTTCTATCTGCAACAGAGACTGTAAAGGAACTACGTGGGAGTTCAGAGCAAACAGTTACCAAAGCACCAGACAATTCTTACACAGGTATTCTCCGCACTTTCTTTCCAATAGGAAAAAACAGGTGGAGGAGAAGCACGTCAGGGAGCATTTTAAACATCTCACCTCTTCTCGTGTGTTTTGGGGTACTGGTCTTCAGAGCTGCATCATTTCCTTCTAAATCAGAGACAATGCCCCAAACCACTGACCTGTGACTGCTGCTGGAAAAAGAGTTCTCCAACCATCCCATCTTGCTGGCCCAGCCCCTAGCTGACCCTCTCTCCCTGCACACCCTAATTCAGTAATTTTCCACGACAGGAAGATCCCAGCTGCAAGCTGGGAAGTAGGAACCTCTGGCTTTCAGTGGCCACCCATGGCACACAGCAGCCTATTAGCCAACTTCTATTATATTCCACCGTCTATAAGGCACGTAGGATAAAGGGTTAAAATGCTAATTGCTCCGGTTATGAAGCTCTCCTGCTGGTTTTGACCTATTTAAAAGCCAACCTACAAGGCACAAAAGACTTCCAATTACCGAGCTTACCAGGGAGAGCACTACATTGCTTGGAAAACAAGCCTGTGGACATCAATAACCCAAAAGATTAAAAAAAACAAAACAAACATTTAAAAACTAACTTTCTTTTACCAAACTGGCGTGAAAGGAAAGAACTCAAGCACCCAGCTACTCAAGCAGCCAAGCCTCCACCTGGCCTTGCAGGGAGCTGCACGCTGCAAGTAATTCCAGCACAATCCCCGTGTGTTTAGAGACACTCCCCGCGATCAGAAAGGCAAATTCAATACTTAGCCACTCTGCCAAGTCACTGAGCTGTGGTGCAGGGGGCTTTCTGCTGCCACTCCAGCTCCCAGCCCTGCCGAGCGGGGCCGTACCTTCCTCAGCATCCCCCGCGATCCACCTTCGCTCTGCCGGGGCTGCAGCATCAGGTTTCCCTGTCCGAGCCCTCATTTTGTAGCACCACACCCCGCTTCGTTTTCCAACTGCCAATTAGCTGAACATCCCATTACCTGGTCAACAATTCTACAAGTCTAACCAGTTTCATTATTAATTTTTTTTTTTTTCTTCTCAAAAATCAGGGTAACTTATTTAGCTGCAAGTTCTACTCAGGTGAGATTAGGTGTTTTCTGAGCCTGTTGTTTCAGTCTTCCACTGGGGTTCTGTTTGTTTTTTTTCCTGACAAGGTCCTACCCAAGGCCTCCTTGTTTGAACCCTGGATTTGCAAAGCCCTTCCCTGCCTGCCCGCTCTCCCTGTGGATCACTGCCTGCCCAACTGACACCTCTCAGGCTGAATTTGACAGCAGGAGAGTTCTCCCCATTCCTCTGTCACCTGGTCTCTGCTATTAACGTTTCCAATTGGTTTGTTTTGATGGACCAGAGATGCTTGATTGATTCACTTTCATTTCACTGCTCAACTGAAGGTGAATGCTACGTGGAGGAGCCCAGGCTTTGCAGAAGAGCATCAGCCATTAAGAAAAATGTTTTTATTAAGGGGTCAAGGCACTCCAACACCAAGGGGAAGGTTTGTGACACAGCCACTGGGATCTTGTTCAGTTTTCACCGAAAACCAAACAACTGTGTGAGGACTGAAGAAAGCTTGGCTGAAAGAACTATGTCCACCAAACCAGGAGAGAGGCGTCTCTCCGGAAACAAACCACTCCTCCCCTTTCCCCATCCTCCAGCGTGCTGATAGCAAGAGATACACTGAATGGATGCAAGCTCAGAGTGAGTCAAGCCTTAATAACGCATTGTGTAACACAGATTTCTATCCTGACACCCAGCCCAGGGTGAAAATCCCCCACCCTTTTTCAAAACCTGGCGTTAGATTAGCAGGGACCCGAAAAACCCGGCAAGTTTTGCTTCCATTACCCACACGATCTGCGCTATTTTCTCGCCGCAAAGACACGGGGAGGGGGGGAGCGAGAACTTACCGAAAGTAGAAGAAGCTGCTGCTTGAGGAGTGGTACCGTTTCACCATGAACCCCAGAGCCATGGTTACCTGCTTCCCTGCAACCTGCCGGCGCCCATTCCGAGCCGGCGCACGGCGGATCCTGCGCTCCGCACGGACCCTGCGCCGCGGCTGTCTCGTAATGCCATGAAATGACTTTCAGTAGAGCAGGAGGATTCCCACGTGGCACTAAATCCCAACAGGGCAAAACCCTCCCCAGCTGTCTGCAGGGCTTTACTGCAGTCACCGAGACAGTATGCAGCCGGTCCCAACCGTCATCGCTCCCTCACCGTAAACAAAACTGTTGGTCCTCTTGGAAGTGCTCTCAAATTCCCGGCCTCAAACTGAAAATATTCATTTGGTCTCCTCCTTTCGAGCGTAATTTTCATTAAGTCTTTTCTCGTGCTTTTTTTTAAAACGCGTCTTATATATTAATGACCCTCATTAATACGTAAACAAACTCATTAGTATGTCACAAATTAATAATGACAAACGTTAAAGACGGGCACGCGAGTTGAAAAGCTCAGAGGATGCAGGAGGAAAACAGGGTGGGGAAGCAGTGAAAGATGCTGCGGTGACACGGTGCCAGGTCACCCCACGGAGGGAGCTCATGGCAACCTGGGCAGTTGCTGTACTGGCCACACACCTGAAGAGCCTCATTCCCACCTGCCTGGGTCACAACCCAGCAGAGCCTGAGCCTTTCCACACCGGTGCCTTGCGAAGACAAAATACACGTTTTCAAGCACGACAGACCTGAGTTGTGCTTGAAACACAACCTGAACCCGAGTAACAGAAGGGATGCGAATTCCACAACGAGAGGCTGTGGATTTCTGTGGGGAACCCGGATGCTGATCCACGTTTCTTGGGGGGGCACCACAGCTCTCTCCACTCCCCCCATCCACTAACCCAGACACACTGAAGTAGAGTTAAAAGCCAGAAAACACAGGTTGGCCAACTGCTTTCTGCTGAAACAGAAAATCTGACTGCGAAAAATCTGCAACTCGTCTCCATCACTGCTCCCTTCAGCATTCCTGGCTCCTTTCTATTTTGAATCAACCCTGTACAGACAGCATCCATCCTCTGTTCCAATTCAGCATGGCATGCAGGGTTACAGCACCCCAAATCTTGATGTACACCAGGATAAATAATCCTCCTTACTCCGGAATTTTAGAGATGTTTATCTCCACACATCTCCACTTTCTCAGCAGGACCCAAAGATCTCAAAAGCATGAGAAAGCAATACGGCAGTAGCCTCTATTGCCTTCTAATCCTCGCAGGGCTTTAATTTATCAAGCTGTATAATACTTTCTTTGAAGGCAGGGCTCTTGTATTTGTCAGAGCAGGAAAACAGAAATGCTATCAGTCAACCTGGCCCTAAAAACCTGTGTAACACCATGACATCACCTAGAACCACCTGCTTAAAACGGGAAAGGGCTGACTCACCAGGGTAGGACAGGAAAGTTTTCTGCTGCAACAGATCAAGACTCAGACAGAATACAGGGAGAAGAAGAGTTGAGAGAGCGGCAGTTCCTTCTCATGAATTCATAGTCAGCTGCTGTGTTCAGTAATGGCACCATGTGACAAAACACCTGGATTTTATGCTTTGCAGGCCACCAGAGAAAATCCACCTTTCATTCCAGTCTAGCCGATAATTTGTGCCAACACTGGCAGGGAGTAGAAGGGGACAGGGAGTAGATCTATTTTTAAAGAGACTTTGCTGTGTGTAACACCATGCCTTAAACCAAAGTGGTAGGAATTAATTATAGCTGCAGTTATTGGCTTTCCCAGAATGACAGCACTTCCTTGACAATGCAGAAGCAAGTATCCAGGACAAGTACCAAGCTCAGGAAGGACAACCAGATTATTTGTGGCATATTTATTACGAAAACTCAAGCAAAGCTGGTTACCAAGAACGGTAAGAATAACAGGTACTTGAGCTCCTTTTAGAGCCACATTGCAACACCCTGAAAATACAGATTTATAAGAAAACGGGACTCAAAGCAGACTGGGTGGACATTACCATGACTGTAGGAGCAAGGCCATCCCCGTGGGCAGTCACGGCTGGGAAGCAGGAGGGTTTGCTGGAACTTCTGACATTAAACAGACCTCCAGCATCCCCAGCCTTCCATCTCCCTGATTTTACGGTGCTGCCTTTCAGATGGGGAAGACAGCACCATTGATTGAAGCAGCACAGCACGACAGATACAACTAATGAATTCAACTCTGCTAAAGGAGAAGGGAAAAGGCACTAAACAATGTAAAAATCACAGAAGCCTGGCGTGGCCTCGAGTACGGGGCAACCTGTTTTTCACTCAGTCTAGTTCTCCTGCTGGGCTACTCTGGAATGTAACACAGAGTAATGTTTAATAAAAACAATCGAGAGACTTTACAAACAGTTAGGAAACACCGTGTGTAAGAGCTTTTGCTTGCCTCATGTACAATCCATTCCCAGCCCGAATCGCCAGCCAAAAACTAAACAAGGACACACCAAATGAAGCACTAAAAGGGTCAGAAATTACTGAGTTTTCCAGTTTTCTGAAAAACAGACCGTCTGTTCATTGCAGCAACACTGCAATAATTAAAATGCAGCACTGCAATCATTAGCAGGGATCCTCGGTGTGCCTGAACTGGACTGTGCACCTCGGGGCTCCGCCAGCGCTGGTGGAACCGACCTGCTCACACCACCAACACAATTCCTCATCTCAGCCGCAGCACTGACCCGCAGGCAAGCACTGCCTCCAGCAAGGCAAGTTTCTCCAAAGCTGATCAATCCCACGGCCTTGTATCGCGGAATTGGAAGTCTGCGGCTTATTTGAGCCAGATGCAGCAAAAGGTATTGGAGTCCATCTGCTTAACCCGAACTTACCGACAGCTGCTCAGAGCAGTGAAGTTCGCAGTCCTGCATCAGCAGGACATTGTACACTAAACTTCTGTGCCAGTCCACAAACCACCCACCTGCCAGCTGCACAACAAAGCCCTTCCTTGCTCTCCTCCTGGGAGCGCTCGCACGTGCTGTGTGATGCACTGAGCCTTACCTGTCCTCGGAACTGTTGGGAGACGGGAGGCGGAAGCTTATGTTCCTGTCCAGCTTGGACTGGCTCTTTGTCCTCTTGATGGATCCTTTCAGGCGTTTGCTGAAGAAGCCCTGAAATGAGAAGGTGCAGAAGTGAGACAGGGAAACCGATGCCAGTAATAAATCAATCGCTGCGCTGCCTCCGAGTCCAAAGGCAGCGGCGATTCCCGGTGATGCCCATTACAGAACAGCCTGCTCTGGGATTCCTCTGAGCAGGAGGAAAGGCAGAGCAGGATTGTCAGTGACAGTTCCAGGGTGTAATGGCTTCCAATTGCAATAATTAGCACTGCTCACCTTACGGGGGCACTTCAGTGAATTCCAACCATTACACAAGAGAAACCCCGCAATTACCATTTAATATTTGTTCCTGCTAATTCATTATATTTGCTCCTACTTCCCCTTTACACGCCATGTTTTTAATTCCTGGTGAGCTTAAGAGTACAAATGTCTTTCACTACGAGCTTCTATTGTGCCCGCAATTGCACTCAGGTTTTCCTTTTTAATTTAGATATAGCATGTTATATCTTACAGTAATTTGAAATCCCAACAGTCTCACTGGCCAGAAGTGAAAATTTCAAGATTTCACACACCAATGACTTCAGATATCAATGATGGTATTGGTATGAAGGAAAGCTCAACTCACAAATCTACTTAGGATCTAAAAATAAACTAAATCTTCAAGAAATCTGTCTTCAAAATACAACTGTTCACCAAACAATTGCAGCCCGAAGCCATGTGGGTTGGAGGGAGCCTCTGGGGATCACCTTCTTCTCCGTGGGGGTGTACTGCCAACTCCAGGTCAGAATAACTCTGACTTGGTCTAGCTAAGTCTGGAAAACCTCTGGAGACAGAGGGAAGGGCAGTCTGTTCTCTGCACCTGAAGGCAGGGCTGCATTTAAGGCTGCCCTTCAATCTCTGAGGCTTGCCAGCCAGCAGGCTCCTCGGGGCTGAAAGCTGCTATCTTCTCCTGATGGTGTGAAAAAGAAAAGGCCTGATACCTAAATACCGGGAAAAAAACCTCCAAAACCCACCCCACAAACGCACAGAGGGTGCTGGGGGAAAAGGTCCTGTGAAAAGGGAAGAAGCATTTTCAGCTGTGTGTGCCACTCAAACTCTGCCCGTGATCTTGCACTTTCCTTAGTCCTGGTATTGAAAAAGTGCCTTTGAAAAAACCCCTGTAATCAATAGATGCTTTTGGGCTTCTCTTGGGGCCACGGCTGGAATTCAAGCAGAGGATGCACAGCGCTTTCAAAGGCACTTTCATATATTCTGACCTCTCAGCATAAAAGGTAACAAACCCAGCCACAGGGACTCAGCCCTGGTGGACCCTGGCTTCAGTCCAGCACCTCTCAAATTGCAAACATGAAATAACATGGTTTTCTCCCCTTAAGGGCAAATAAGACAAAGCTGACACAATTCAGCAGGGGTCCAAAAGTATTTATATCGAATCATTCCAAATCCCACTCAGAGAAGGATGGTGAATATTCATTTTTGTGTGCATGTACAATTTTAAGTTGTCCCTGCTTTAACCTTGCTGAAACATCTTCTGGGTATAACTGAACATTATCTACTCCCTAATGGAACAAATACGCTGGCTGGGGTTGAACAGGGCTATCCAGAGCTGACAGTACCAAAAAAAATTTAAAAAAAAAATATATATATATAGGGTAAGAACATATTTAAAGACAAAAGTTGTTCAAACAAAGGGTGTTCTTACTGGTCATCCTCAAAAGGCTCGAAAACATTTGCAATATTTGCTCTGTGCACCTCGCTGGCAGCTCAGGCAGGGCCAGTGCTTACAGATGGACAACCTGGGAGCAGCATGAAAAATTCACATGTGCCAGAACTGAGCAGAGTTTCTCCGACTTCCATTTGCCAAAGGAAATGCTTTTAAATACTGAATGCAGATATAAAAAAGGACGCAGTGATGAAAAATAAACTCCTGTCTGCAGCAACACCAGCTAACTGGAAGTTTTATTTCCCCGTGCTACCATAGAGAAGAAATCCCTGCCAAGGTTTATAATGCAGCTTGTATCATTAAAAAGACAAAACCACGGGTATTGCTTTTCTTATTGTCTGGGTATTTCGTTTAAATACTTATTTCAACACAAAACAGACTCCTGTATGGTTCAGGACTGTGCCTTAATCCCTTGAGAGACACACTTGAGGGTCACACTTAGTGGGACGAAGTTCAGTACAAGCTCCCCTCAGAACCACAGGAGGTTCAGGGGAACAGGGATGGAAAAGAGAGACAGGGAGAGCGAGCGGTGGAACACGAGCACTCACACAGTCTGTGGAAAAGGCTCAGGGCAGGTTCGTCATCTCACCCAAAAGCATCAACCACCGGGGTGAGAAATCCCAATGATACAACGTCTAAAAATAATTCAATCCCACGGAGAATTCTGTTCATCTCATTTGGAAGTTAAGCAACTTGACTCTCACTCTGCCAAGAATCTCCACAGGAGACGGGATAATTCACCAGGCTGTTGGAACTTCCCTCCATAGCTGCACGGGGAAAGCACAGAAAAACTCTGACCCCCCCAAGTATTTCCAGCCCAGAGGAGGTGGCTGTTGAGGGCAGCTTTGGCTTTAGGAAATGCTGACTCCAAAGATGCCAATTGTGTCTGTTTGTCCTTAACCTCAGAGCAGCACACGAACTGTCCAACAAACTCAGAGGCAGCCCCAGTAGGAGCCACTCAGCTCCTTGGCTGCTGCTCCCCAAAGGCACAACGATTCCCCGCTCTGGGGAGAACAGCCCATGCATAATAAATAATGATTGTCTTGGTTGTTTTGAAAGGGAAAGGTTAATTCAGCCGTGAACAAATAAAACTGTGTCTAACCGTAACACAAATTATCCGTCGACACAGCGCGGTTGGCGCTGGGGGAAGTTTCCAAGCACTAAAACCAGGGTGAAATGGGAGATGAAAAGGTTCGCCTCAGACACAGAGCCGTTGCCTACGTTGGCTCTGTCTGAGGACAAACACACTTGCCTTTGGGAGCCTTGCAACGCATCTTGAACGTCTTTAATCCTCGATGAGGAGCACCAATGCATTATTAATAACACCAGGTGGGTAACTTCATTTACAGAGCCACGAGACTTGTTCTCTCCGAGGGGAAGGCTTGGATGGGTACAAAGATAACCCTCAAGTGACCGTGGATGACAGCGGAACTGCCTCCCCGCTGCTGCGTGTGGTGAGGACACCAAGCATTTTATTTCTCAAGTTGCTCACAAGCAGCTAACAAGAAAAAAATAATGCCATAGCCAAGTGAAAATGCTCTCCCGTGCCAGCAACACTGTAAAGCTACGGGAGGTAAAGAAGCAGGGGAAGATAGCCAGGTTGGAAAATGGAAAGATAAAACTAGCAGGATATTCTAGGAATGAGCAGCAGACATGGAGAAGTTAACTGTTCCCTACAAAACAACACGAGGCCAATCTAACTTGCAAGGAGGTGGAGAGGTTTGCTTACGAGCCCAGTAACACTCAGTATTAAAATATGAGCAGTGACTGCCTTCAAAAAGTCTCTCAGCCACTCATACAGTAGAATAGCAGAGGAAAACAACTCTGGATACACCTTGGAGGCAAAATACAGAACAAGGCAGTGACTTACACAGTCACATTCCACCATCAACCCATCCAAAAATCCTGGCACTATGTCACTTGAAGAGGTGGTTTGTGCACAGGCAGAAAACAACAAAAAACATCTCTGAATGTTCAAACAAAGGATAAAGCCTGATAAAAGTAAAGTGGTGTTACGTAAATCTGCCATAGCTTTCTCCCTAATGCATCACTCTCCTGATTTTCTCATCTCAGCAAGGAAACTAGAACAAAACAGAACTCCAGAAGTATAAACTGATTAAAGGCAGACAAGAGGGGGATTTACAAATGATATGTTTTAAAGACCAACTATTTATTTTAGGAACAAAAGCAAGAAGGGATTATCGATGTATAAAACAAATAGAATGGAAATTACCTAAGCCCCTCATGGCACCCTGTTACATCAGAAAACCAAGGGGCAATTTCACATGAGAGGCAGCACGTTTCGCTGATTGTCGGCAAACCTCTCCTAATGCCGTCTACAAATGAGCCCATCCAATTCTCCACCACAAGATATTATACGGACAAATTTTTTTTCAGCAAGATTAAAAAAGGATTATGTGTTTATATAAGGAAGAATAACATATGTAGCTGCATTAGTCAGGTTTAAAAATAACAAGAGTGAGCAATAATCATGCTTCAGGACACAAGCTGATCAACAGCAAGGATCAGGAAAGATATTTTTCCCCTGATGGGACAGCACTGCAGATTTGGCCGGATAACAATTTCAACTTTCCAATGAAAAACGGTCTACAGCCACAGGAGGGATGCAGAATAGGATGAACAAGTTTAGGAACAGTAATAAGAAACCCAAGGAAATGCAGAGGATACTGTAACGGGGATACATTGATGACACACCTGCTAATAAAATGCATTATAAGATTGCTCGCATTCTGCGTGATACGCAGTCGAAAGTACTAAAGGAATCAAATTTCCAAGTCACTGGCAATTAAACTAGAAAATTCATGAAGAAGCAAGAACTACCTGATAGCCAGGGAGGGCCACATCAGCTTTTCATATCTCAGTTCAGCATGGACACAAGTGAAAGCAGAGCCTGGCTGCCCTTGTGGGACCTGCCCACACAGGGCACAGCAGAAGGAAGGAGCATCCTTAAAAGCCCCTGCCCAGGAATTAAGGAGGAAAGGTCAGAAGTCAGGCTGAAGAACAACAAAGCAACGGTGAGAGACAATATACACGATAAGAAGGAGGTCACCTGAGCCTCTCAGGAAGGGTAGGCAGCGATTTCCTGACCCTGGCTCCTTATCCCCTGGCACACAGCCAGTCAGCAGCCCAACACCTCAGAACACTTTCTGATAACACAGCACACACATGGCTAATTACAAAAATTAATGGAAATGAGCTTTGTGAAAGCACGCAAACCCGAGGACTGGCTGCAGGAATATCTAAAAAAGAGTAATTACAACAAGCGATAAAGTATCAAGGCAGAAGAAAGGGTCCAGTGGGATGTGGTGGGGATAGTGGCACTACTGCTTCTGCTTAACATCCCTGTTAATCATCCGGAAGAAAAGTTAAACAGCACATTAATTACACTGAGCTGTATTAAATTAGGAGGTGAAGTGAGGGCCAGGGAGGACAGAGAAATGACACAAAGGGTTGGGAGCAATTAGAAACTGGTAACACGCATTCCTGTGAACTTTAGTTCCAGAACTTGGAGAATCAATTGAAGGGAATTAAAGGCACAAGAGCAAGAAAAGTGATAAAAAGGCCAGAAGCACTGATTTGCAGAGGATGCATTAATTAAACTTTGCATAACTTGACTGTTATGGAGGTGAAGAACAGACTGAGTCGGTACATGTTTAAATACTACTAAACCAAGGACAGCTGGAATGTGAGCAGTGTTTAAAGCCATGTACATTCACAGTTCCCTACATTAACTAAGGAATAAAAGGAATTGGATGAAGTCAGATTTACACCAAACATGAGAATAACGTTCCTGCTGTTGAGGTCCACCAGGCAGTGTCACAGCCTGGATATCCCCATCGTCTGACTCAACATAACGTTGGATGTAATGAACAAATCTGCTTTGGCAGCAAGACAGTGTGAGGGTTATAAAGCCTATGAACAGCACTATTCCAGAGTAAAGGTATGCATGAGAGCTTAGTGAGCACCCTGGAGAAAGTCAGTCACCCATTTGTGCCTTCTGACACAAAATTCACAGAACAGCCACCACATCTAAGCCATCACATCGCGGCAAGTGATAAAAAACTAGATCAGATCCAAACAGAAGTGTCACAGCAAGAAAAGGGTGGAAAATGGAAGGAAAAACGTTCACCTCTGTTAAGGGGACACATTTGAGCACAGCCAGCTTTTCAAGGAGGATGCTGTGCTGCCTCACAAAATCCAAATCAACAATTCCGTCTCTGCACTGGTGCTGAGGCAGAATTAAAAACGTGTACTTGTATGCCATGGGGTCACACAGCCAGCACAGCTCAGACTTGTCCTGTCCTGGCAGCGCGGCGGGAGCAGAGCAGAGCTCTGGAGGAGCAACAATCTTGCTGACTGCATAAAAGATGAGGCTGGGCAGCCACGAGATCTCATCAAGCTTTGACCTTCACTTGGGCTGGCTGCATTGTCTTCTGTTCCATTTAGCTGTACTCTTAAAGAGCAGAAAGGCAGACAGCATTTCTATGGATCCAATTATACCCTTGACCAGAAACAGACCAAGGAAGGCAATCCACAAATATCCTCCACCAGGGCTCCTATAAAAATCGTTTTATTTACTTCAAAGATTGCGTTTGGCTTTCCTGTCTCATTTGCACTTGTTTCTTTGCCTCTCTCTCATCTTTTTTTCTTCCCTCCTATTAGCCAGCAGACATGGATGAATCACATTATTATTTGTGATAACAACCCAACCCCAAAGAAGCCAAAACGGGGGAGCGCAGCGCGAGCCCGAGGAGCGGTTTAGCAGCTCCCCTCCATCCTGCCACTGCAGGAGGTTTGAAGGTGTGGATAACCTCATATTTACCCCAGATCCTCGACTCCAATGGCAGGGCAATGAGGGAATGTGTCAGGTTGCCACAGCGCTCCACAGTGCCACAGTAGGGAACGGGATGCACGGAGACCGAGACGCTGCCAGGACATGGTGTGTGTGGGAAGGGAAAAGCTGGTTCCTTGCCCACTTATGTGTCACGGTGCCTACTTGTAGCCAGTTCCCTCTGCCTCCCTATTTGCTCAGTGGAATAGCGCTCCTTATTAAAAATATGACTTTTCCTATATACATAAACAGGACACATCTGTCTACACGTGAGAGGACATGTTCCTGAAAGACCTGAAAATTGTCAAATGGCAATTTCCACAGCGCCTAGATGGGAACTGATGTTTTGAGTGAGGATAAGAGTATTGGGGGAAACGGGGAAGAAAAAGAAAGGACAAGCACTGGGAGCTCTTCTCTCTGCATGCACACCTTGTGTTGTGCAGTGTCAGCATTAGCAGAATCCCCTTTAATCCCCTCGTTGAGATAACCAGAACAAATCATAGAATCACAGAAGGGTTTCGGTTGGAAAGAACCTCAAAGATCATCTCGTTGCACCCCCTGCCATGGGCAGGGACACCTTCCACTAGCCCAGGTTGCTCCAAGCCCCGTCCAACCTGGCCTAGACCACATCCAGGGATGGGACAGCCACAGCTTCTCTGGACAACCTGTGCCAGGGCCTGCCCACCCTCACAAGCATGTAGCTCCTGCTGGCCCATGTAGTGGTTTGTCCTGGGGAAAAGCGTAACTCCTGAAATTCTGCTTTTCACACACAAGTAAGTTTAAACATGCATCTTTTCCTCCAGTGCACATGCAGGAGGTAGGAAGGCAAATTTCCTGAAGGTTACACATCAGCCCTTTAAAATAAATCCTACACTGACCGCTGCCACTGAAGAGACTACTTAAAAAATG
Organism: Pseudotriccus pelzelni; assembly: GCA_035584735.1. Classification (NCBI taxonomy): domain Eukaryota; kingdom Metazoa; phylum Chordata; class Aves; order Passeriformes; family Tyrannidae; genus Pseudotriccus; species Pseudotriccus pelzelni. Next base: position 27,487,958 of record JAWMRA010000005.1, on the reverse strand, counting down.
TCTCGTCGAGGAAATGTTTGCTTAAAGGCAATTATGCTGTCATAAATCAAAATTCCAGATGCTAAAGCAATGCCAATTAGCAGTATTAAAAAAACAGATGCCTTGTTCTGAGAGAGCACCACTGCCTGGTGTTTGAAAGGAAAAAACCTGCACAGAACATGCTGGAAGCCGCTGTCCTATTGAGAAGACAGCTTTTAAATAGCTGTTCCGAGATGCAAACTTAAAAAGCTGTAAAAGCAACTTATTATGAAAGTCTCAGCATAATTTGCTGTCAGGATGGAAGAAGGTTAAGCTGTCCCCTGCCTTAAGCTGCTTTCTGTTAGAAATCCAAGCAGTGAGTAGAAGAGGTATGGCACAGAGTCAGGGCCACGGAAAGAACAACTGAGACAGCACTACCCTGCAGCTGCCCCTGGCCCTCCAACCTGCACTGGAGGTGACAACGTCTGGGGAAACAAAACAGCAAGTTCTCTTACTCTTAAATCTCCTTTATATGTGGAATAAATCCCTGCCAAATAAAGACAACCTCACAGACACAAATTCAAAGCTGTTACAGGCACCTCTTACATCCTTGACTTGCAGCTCTTCTCAGACCACTGATCCAAAACTTCCATGAGGCACCCAAGTCACCTTTCCTACTTCTGAGAGCTGGGAGATTCTTATTATTAATCAAAGGCAGAAACACGATTCCTCCCCACCTTCTCACCCACTTATTAGATGTGTGCCAATCCACCAAGTTAACAGCGTGTTCGATTTCAGCAGTTTTGGCCTGGGCTCATCTGTGTTCTTAAGCAACCTGACTTCTTATTGCAGCTTGCTCTTTTAAGCAGATCACAAGCCAGCTCCACGTTTTAAAACACGGGCGATCTCAGCCCCCACCTGCACCACAACCTGCTAAGGAGTAACGGAGCGTAAATGGGTTACTCAGAGCAAAACCTTCCAAGCCAGAAGCCACGTCCCCTCGAGAAGGACAGGAGGGTGCATTGTGCTCCTGGGCATACAGGTGGTCAAGGCAGACAAAGCAGCAGAATCCCGCTCCACGTGGCACAAATAGCTTCTAGCTCTGTGCTGGTTTATGCCCAAGAAAAGCATCCATGTGCTGCCTCCTGAGCCTATTTGCCGGCGTCCTAAAAGCCCAGCAACACCACCGGGGAAAATCAGAAACATTCTGCAAGGCCCTTGATTTGAAAGGGAGCAGGAGCTAAGAGGTGTCAGAGAACTGTTAGACAAGAATTAGACAACCATTAAACCTTTACTTAAGAGGCAGAATCAGCATAAAAAAGAGGAGGCCTATAAAATAAACAATACAGATAGTCATCAAACACTTCTGATACGCAGCTTGCTAGACAAAGGCTACTACAGTGCATGTATACATCTAAAGGCAAGGGTTATTACTTATACATGAAGGCAGAGAGAACAGAGAATTGCTTATACATGAAGAAAAAGATCAGACTTTTGAAGGCTCTCAGAGTTCAGAAATCTTCCTGGAACTCTGTGGACCGTGGGCTCAGGGTAAAATTCTCAGAACCTGACATAACAGAATATTCCTGTAACAACTCCACATACAGTGAGACCAAGGCCCTTTTTCTCCCCAAGTACCACCCAGAAAACAGGTCTCTGAAGTGACAGAGGGCTGTTCATGGAACACAGAATAGCTGAGTTGGGAAGACACCTCTGGAGATTGTCTAGTCCAACCCCATGCTCAAAGCAGAGTAAACTAGAGCAAGATGCTTAGAACCATGAGCCCAGTCTGCTTTGGAATACATCTCCGCAACCTCTCCAGACAACTTGTTCTAGTGCTTTATCACAGTAAGAAAAACGGGTTTTGTTATGTTTAGCTGGGATTTCTTACAGTTCAGTTTGTGCTCAGAGGCTCTTGTCCAAAGAGCCTGACTGCAACGCCTTTATCCCCTTCCATCAGGTATTTACACACGCTGCTAACGTTTCCCTCAGAGCTTTCCCTTCCCAAGGCTCAGCAGTACATTCTGCTTTAACTGCTACTTCAGGTGTCCTTTGAACTAAAGGAAAACACGATTCATAGTCTTTCAACAAACATCAGTTGGGAGTCCAGGTTTTGTTCTGACAAGGAAGCCTTTACAAAAGGAATACTCTTCCCAACGAGGACAGTCAAGCACCAGAGGAGGTCGCTGAGCAAGGCCGTACAATCTGTATCCCTGGAGATTTTCCACACCTCACTGGGGAATCAATGCCCTGAGCACTCGGATGTAAGTTTTTCCAGCTTTTGGCAGGGGATAGATCAGACTTCCCTTCCAATTTGTATTATTCTATGATTCTGAAAAAGGACCAAGTGAGCATATCCAGCACGTTCACTGCATCCCTGGTCCTTTCTCCATTCCAGTAAATCATGAGTTCACAGGCTGCTTTAAATACCATGTATTCTAGAAACTCTGACCAACATTAATCCTTTAATAATTGAAATAGCTTTCATTAAATCCTCGGCTGTTTCTTAATTTTACCTTTTAAATGACACGATGTAGGATTTATCCAAAATCAAAGTTGCACACACATTTGGATCTAAAGGGAACTAGGAAGTGTGCTTAAAAGGGATGAGTGTTACCTAAAGCAAAGCAAGGATACAGACATAAAGGTGCAGAAGGCACTAGTGTCCAGAAATGGTACTCATGTCCATAGCAAATATCCAAAAAACTCCAGTGTTCACTAGCTAATTCTCCTGGTTTTCCTCAGGGTTTAAAGTAGGCAGATTACTAGCATTTGTCCTCAGTCTAATAATAGAAATACCTTTGTGCTTTTGGGTACACTGACCAAAGACTGACACAAGCAAGAAAATCCAAGCTGTAGCTGAAAAACTCTCATGCAGACTCAGAGCCAACCAAACTCAGGACAAAACCCGAAGAGCTAAAGAGGAATTAACACACCTGCAGGAATTCCATCAGCCTCTGAATAAACTATAAAGCCATTTCAATTTTCTAGGTACTTCACTGGCATGAGGGGAAAATAACATGCCATGGTTAACCTAAAGGAGCTCCTTTCCCAGTCCAGATTGAATATGGAATGCAATCCCTGGAGGCGACTTCAAAAGTATTTATATAGGTCGCTGCCCACATTAACTCTGATGTTTCACTGTCTGCAACTTTAGATCAAGGCAAGCAAAAGCAGCAAGCTTGGGATCTTCCAGAAATCTCATTGATAATACATGACACTTGATAGCAAAACCCCCTCGGCCAACTGGAAATATTAACTAAATATTATTCCTTCTCTCCCAACCCCCCTCCCCAGCTTGGTTTTAATCTCCTCCTCCCATCCCACAAGACAAATCCCCCTGTGCAGGGCAGGCACAGCACACTTACTGGTACTCGGAAGGGAGAGGTGTTCGGCACATCCATGGAGGTGGTTTTCTCAGAGGTGCTGGTCCCTGAGATGCTCCGTCTGCGAGGAGATCTCTCTGCTGGGACCTCTGAGGAAGAGAAGAAGAAGGAGAAGAAGGTGGTGAATGGGTGCCTGGGGGTGGGGAATAGTCAGGTTTTGGGCTCTGCAGGACAGACTCCTCAGCAAAGTTTCAAGTGCATTACTAAGCTGCTGAACTAACCCACCTATATCTCTATATCTTATTTACTTCCTAAATTACAGTGGCATTTGCACTGGCAGATCCCAGGTTGTGAATCTGACTTGACTGCAGGCAATTAAAATTAAAAATGCTGGTAAAGATCAATACCTAGACATATTTAATATTCTGTTACTGTCTGAGAGACAGTATTCAGAGAACTTTAATATATTTATTGAATTTAATTTTTTTTACGTAAGCAAAGCAGTAATTAACAGATAATTACAAGCAAGACCCAGGCAAGCTCAATTTTAGTCCCAGCTGAATGCAATTTGACAAAGGTCAAAGTTTGGTCGTGTGTGATCCTACTACTTGCTCAAACCATGCAACCAGCAGAAGACTTGTAAGTGCCTGGGTAATATGACATATATATCTCTGCAGATAAAAAAATAAAATAGGTCAACTTCTTCTCATTCTGTCAGTATGACCTTACTAAGACACGACTTTGGCATCTTAAATCCATGCAGGCTGATCTGACGAGCACAAATATTCATAAAAGCTGCACTGATATCTTTTTTTCTAGTATAAATACTGGAATAATAGCACAATAAAGTATACACAGCATCACAACCCTCTCCACAAACACACATAATACTGCACATCAATGCATTTTTATATGTAGCCAGATATGCATATGTATGCACAAAGATACCTTTGTCACAAGTGCTGCCCATCTCCGGCTCAGTTGCCAGACTTTAAGGAATCCAGCTTCCCAAAACGCCCCCCAGCACGGGGAGGGAAAACCCCACTTCCTAGCCGAAAGTCCATTGTTATCTTCCGAATCTCAAAGGGAAGGAGCGAGCCGCGACTCCAGCCGGTGACATTTTGACTCCTGCCCTTCTCCTGCCAGGAGCCAGACGGGGCTCAAAGTTGCATTCCCGGCCGCCCGGCCCTGGGGATCGGTGGTACTTCCACTCCAGGGAAGCGCCGGGGCTCCGCTCGCCCTCCCTCGCCGGGAGCCAGGCGAGCGAGGCAGCAGCAGCACACAGGACTGCAGCTCTTCAATCAATCGCTCCGGCTGCACATCCTCATTAGTTACTTTCAGGCTATTAACAGACGCCCAACTGCCGGCTTCCCTCCCCGCTCCCGAAAATTTCGCTGCGCATCCTGATTCACAGCGGCACAAAAAAAAAAAAAAAAAGAATTAAAAAAAAAAAAAAAAAATGGCAAGCAGGGTTTATGGAGAGAGACAGCCAGCTGGTGCCACGAGGAGCAGCGTTTGCCTCCGAAGAGCCGAAGGGGGAAAAAGGAGAGGAGCCTTCTTCGGGGATAACATTACTTGTGATGTCTTTGCATGCCGGATTTTCATTTCACCGGAGTTATGATACGTCTCTGCCATGGATGCTTGGAAACCCACAAAATGGAGCATCACCGGAGGGGAGGCTGAGGAGCCTGGACCCTGCAGTATAAGCGTCTCACACGGGAGATACTTATCTTTTTTTTTAAAAAAAAAACCAAAACAACAAAAAACAAACGGCTGACACTGAGCCTCTCAGTCCGCTCGGCGGAAAGGACTGAGGGGGAGACCAGCCTCCCAAACTGGGCAAACAAAGTGTAACACGCGGCGTGGCTGCCACTGGGAAAGGGGCAGGGCACTGCCGAGCGTGGGGACGAAGCTCGAGCCCTTCTCACCCCGACCAAGCACAGCCCGGGCTCTCAGAGCCCGTGGTATCCGCGACAGAGCCAGACCCTTCGCGAGAGGCTCCTCCAGCTGAACATCAGGCACTTTTTCCTACAGCTGAGGAAGCATCACCTGTTCCAGAGCCCACCAGGGCACCTTTAGAGAACAAAGCCCTTGGAGCAGGGCCAGTGGCGGCCCAAGGTTTTTAAGTCAGTTCCCTCCATGCCAGGAGCCTTCGCAGTGCTGCCAAGTTTTAACTGCAGATGTGCTTTGGTGCCTCCCTTGTCTATACGGAAAGGAAACTTGTTTTCTGCAGCACCTGTAAGTACTGCCCTGCCCAGAGAGAGCTGCGTTACACAGGACTTAAAACACCGCCCCTGCCATTCCAGCTGTCCACGTAAGGAAGGCAAACGGGAGGGATCTATTCCCTTGGAACTGGGGGGGGGGGGGGGGTAGAGCGAGCACCTTTTATGTTACACTGAACAGTAAAACCTGTAACGTAATAGGTTTGGCTTTCTGCACTTTTCACGCGCAGGAAATCACATCAAAGCTGCTCGGGTAATTTAAAACAGTCTGTTAACTTTGCTGAGTCATAAATGAAAACAGGAGCCCGAATTCCCCACCGTTTCCAGCAACACGTTCTGCAGGAGGGGCAGTTTGGGAAAGAGTTTAAGTTTGAAGTGAACGGAGTCGAAAAGCTACCACAAGGAACATGCCTGGCTGGCTCCCCTTGCCTTCCCTCTACCCCCCACATCCACCCAGCAGCAATCCAAGTTGTCTGCAAATAAAACACTGAGATTTCATCGGTACCACGAGGTTTTTTTTTTCTTTTCTCAGACCATCACAGAAATGCAGCATTTGGAGACGGGAAAATAAAATATTCACTAGGTGCCTGCAACAAACTAAAAACTACCTTTCCCTCTCTTCTCCTTCTGAAAAAAACGAGAGTAAATAAACCTGCTTAGTCCCTAGGAAAAGGAAGACCCAGATATAGCAAAATTGTCGGGATATGTTAACTGGAAATCAAAAGCCGGAGCAACTTGCTGTGACACCCGTAGAACAGGATTTTTGCTGAGTCGTGTAAAAGAAATCTATACTGTCACCACCAGGCAAAAAATTAGACAGTTCCCTCCCCTGCTCCACCAGTAATGCTCGGGGCTGCTTTTGCATAATCTTCACCTGCTGTAAAAATCAATGCACCTCTCATCACCTTAGTATTAAATTACAACTGCTTTCTGCATTGCTCACTCTCAGGGACCAAGGCTACAGATAAATCACATTGTTTATCCGTCAAAATAATCTGAAACCCTTTCCAGCCACTCTTGCTTTCTGGGAAGAAAGGAAAAGAAAAAATAGGAAAAAAAAAGGTAAAAGGAAATAAAAGAAGGCAGATCTTCCCCTTGCCAACCTTCAACAAATAATGGTAGGATCCTGCAATGGTTTGGGTTGGAAGGGACCATAAAGATCACCCAGGCAGGGACACCTTTTGTTACACCTTCAAACAAGTGAGTCACAAACATCCCTATGGGACACTTTCATCACCTCATGTATTGGTGATAGGCAGTAATATTTACGTAAATAAATATTTATGCAGGCAAGTATTTACTTACTGTTACTACACAGTAATAGTCGGTTCCAAAGTAGCTGAGCCAACTACTCTGCAGTGGCAGATGCCTCTGAAGAGGGAACTGCCCAAGGATACAATGCAGGAAGGTCTCTTTTCCCATCCTATTGCACCACTCTACCCTCAGCAACACCAAGGCTTGTTTTGTTGGCCAGAAGGCAGGTTTGTGTAAGCCGGGTGCCATTTACCACTCGGAGCAGTGGTGAGGATTGCCCTCCTTTGAAGGCAACCCTCTCTGCCACACTGGTGTAGCCTCAGCGGCCTCTGGCCAGTACGTGGCTCTGGGGCTTAACCTAAATTTCCTTTTGCTGGGTGCCCTGGCCACTTGAAATCCAAGCCTTGCTGTGGTGGGAGTTTGTATTCCCACTGTGAAGAGCTCTTTCTCTGGGCGGGAGAAGCAGAGGCTAAACAAAATTCCCAGCTCTGCAGGACTAAGCCCCACAGAATTCAGACTTGGGCCCAATTCACAGACTGTCATAAAAATGCCATTAAATGCCTGTGTAAGAAGCTTAAGGTAAAAGCAAACTCAACCCCCCTGATCTGCTTTAAGTCCCGGAGTCTAAGTTTGTGTTCCGACTAGAACACATTATGCAAATCCTGCAAGGTATAACTTGAAGGGAAAAAATGGAAATTCGCAGGAATAGCTTTTCCACATTTATCAAGGCAACCAGGCGGGGAAGAAAGCCACGAGAAGATACATCAGAGTGAATGCAAGCAAGTCACAGCACACTGTGCACAAAAAGTGCACAAAAGCTGCCAAGCCTGGAAAGGGAAACACAAAGGGAACCCTGCAAAGCTCGCTCGCTATAGAACTCCAGCATCAAACAACTGCTAGATACCAACTATGATCAAAAACTCTCCCACTCCATTAGCAGGGGTTTGAAAAGGAAGGTACTGTGCCTTACTAGGGATTGAGTCGATCAGACAAGCCTTGGAAGATGATCCAGGTAACTACAAAAGATTTTTAATTCACAGACAGGTAATTCTGTTGGTGTTAGGCCCTTGCATTGCTGCTGGTACCTTAAAAAAGTGTAATTGAACGAGTGCCCAGTTCAGAAGGTGCATAGCAAGCAACTTAAATGACTCTTAAGTCATTTAAAAGACATTTAAGTCATTGATTCCTAAAGGACTTCACAGTCTGAAAGACAAGACCTACCATGCAAAGCAGATGAATACTAGAGGAGGCTGGAAGAAAGGGCACAAATATCATAGGAGAGAAAAATTTTCGGGTTTCAAGTACAAACTCTCACAATTTCTTTCTGCTGAATGTTCAGAGGAAACTGTACGTGGCATTTAGTGAGTACAACATCAGCTGTTCTCAGACTGATGCATTCCCTTTGAAGGGAGGAATGAATCCTCCGGCTCTGCAAACCCAGTCAAAAATTAAACAGATGCATGTCCCTAAACTGCTCAACAAATCCTCTGTGCCATGTGAGTGGCTGTACAAAATTTGGGACGGTCGCTCCTTTTTAACCTCCTCAAGCAGCAGCATCTAAAGCCTCCTTTAATGGTTGACTCCACACACAGCCAAAGAAATTGCCTGGACAACTGTGCCAACACAAAAGCAGGCACAAGGGGCTGCCGCCCATGACCTGGAGATGCTGATGTCCTCGTTAGTTCCTAATGATCTTGGACCGCCCCTGCTAATTCAAATTACCTTGTGTTTGCCGCAGAGAGATTGTACACACGCAATTAACGCCGATCAGCTGACTCATGGTAACTTGTTCCTGCAGCCTAATTTGTTTAGAGGCTTATGACTTAGACACACATTAGTACGACATCAATATTTATTGTCCTTGTTATTAAACAACAGCCTTGAGCCACGGCTTTCCAAACCAATCTTCTTACTCTCTGTAAAAAGGGCTGCGAATTGAGGCATTCTCTAAAAGGCGATCCTTTGGGATTGTCTCACAAGGGACTGCTGGCTCTTGGATGCACCAAAGCTCAACAGCTCTTCCCTGTTCCTCTCCACGGCCCAGAAGGCCGCTCTGAGCCTGAGCACCCCCTTGGCTCACAGTGGCAGGATTTTGCCCCTGAGTAGTAAGAATTATTGTCATGGACACTGGAAAAGTGCCAATGTACTGTGTATTTCTCCTCTTGGGAGGGAAAACTTTGAGCAGTTCCCCCTGATTTATCTTACTGCCATCACTCTGTCCAGAAGTCAGGCCAGCTGACAGAAAGGAGTGGAAGTGGGCTGAACCCAGTGATCAGCTCGTCAAAAGGCACAGGGAAGAAAAACAGAGCAGTAAGTAACAGTTTAGTCCAGTGCAGCTCATTTGCTGCCCTGCATGTGCCCATTTACAACCTAACCTTTGCCCAATGTGTTTGTAACGACTCCAAACAGGCTGTAACCCAGTTTAATTAACAACTGCGCACCACTTAAAAGCTTTTAAAGAGAAATAAGGTCAGGTAACTGAAGGACTGAGGAAATTAAGCACCAAAAGTAGTAGAGGCTTCCCAGTAAAAAAAGAGATACAGTTAGTACCCTACCGTACCAAGAAATGAGAGAAGGCTTTTCTCATCTTCCGTGCTGCTATCCAGCCATTCGGCCACATGCCCAGGAGAAAGAAGACTTATTCTCCAGCCAGAAAACTTTTCCATACAGAACACAATAAGTGAACGAAGCAGGGCAGGAAGGGCGGGGAGGAGCTGATGGTCTTGGGATTCCAGTACTCCAGTTGTTGTCTACACTGACAACCTGAGAGCGTGATCCTGCTCTGCTCTCTCAACCCTACATCTGACACAGCAGGCATGGGTGGCAGCAGTAAGTGGGATCTGTACTTGTTGTCCCTTTGTGTCAGGTTTCAGTCCAAGCAGGAACAGAAGGAAGGCAAAAAAAAAAAAAGGAAAAAAAAGAGAAGCAGGGGAAACTGAGGTTTTAAAATCCAAAAGAGGCAGCAGGTTATGATAGAACCAATTAAAAATAAAAAGTAGAAATAGGTCTCAGTGCTGAAGAAGCTCAAAATAAGTGAGCACAATAGCTCACCAGCTACGTGCAACGCATCCCTGCCATTCCTCACAGTGTTGGCTTTGTTTGAAGGCTCAGGTATTATGCTTTACGCTGGAAGAAAAAACAGCAAGCTCAGAGGCAATTTAAATCTCCTCCCCATTACTGACGAGCCTGCATTCCCCTGCTACAAGCCCCTTCCTGCTCCAGCTATTATCCCAGCATCCCAGCCTTCCTTACAGTGAATTTGTTCATGCAATGGCAGGTTGATCAATCCGGGAGTAGGAAGCTCCCACCCCTCCCTCTCCCCTCCTCCTGCATGGCGGCGGCATTGATCGGCAATAATGGAATCTGCCGCTGGCTGCCAGGGGCAGGATGGAGGCAACTGCTCCTCTTCCTCAGCGCCGAGCAGCGGCTGAGAGGGAATCGCTCCTCTTGCCCGGCAGCCCCACTGGCTTCGTTCAGCCTCGGCTGCGACGGGGCAGAGGAGAGACACAGAGACAGAGAGAGAGGTGAGCGGAGAGCAGCAGTGCTGGGGGCTCAGAGAAGTCATCGGCACGAATGGGTGGTTATTTGTCGGGAAAATAAAAGCAAAACAAAACAAAACAAAAAAAAAAGAAGATAAATGGGGAATAATCCTGCCCCGGTCTAGACAAGCTCCGCAACGAGGTAACTCGCCGCTGCGACTTTGTGAAGGGTCACGGTTAATTGTAGCAGCGTTTCAGTGTTACAGCGTGTGATTTATGCCACACAAAAGAGCGTTTTGCAGGTCCACGCAGGCACGAGCAGAGGCGACTCGCGGTAGGTGAGGGACTCCCGGGCCCCACGAATCAAAATTGCCTTTGTCCCCAGGGGATGGAGCTGATGCTCTGATCAAACTGCACCCTTTAAAGAGACAGCTGCCTTTTGTTCACCGGCTTCTGAACCTGTCTTTATTTTAAATAATTCATACAGTTGCCAATCCCTATTACAGACAAGGACGTTCCCTGACCACTGAGTAAAAACCTCTGCAACACCAAAAATCCATTAGATCAGCAAAGCAAAAAATTAGATACCAACCAGCAAATGAAGAAGGGGAAAAAAAAAAAAGGGCTATCAAGTCCCAGCAGGGAGGAAAATTCCAATTACTAAGACAAACTGTAGCAAGTATTGTTTGTGCAGGACAGATATTTTCATAAAACACCTGCCAAGCAGGGCAGATGCTCTCCAGAATTCCCAGTTAATGAGGGAACACGGGACAGGCTGTCCAGGAGTGAGGTACCACAGCAGCGTGGAAGGCTGAGCTGAGCAGTCCCCCCGTTCACCCTGGACAAGCACATACCCCCACCCCAACGTGAGCTGAGGGATGAAAAAACCCGGAAACATTCCCTACAGCACAGAAAATCCAGCAGTAGAGAGATCTACATCCCATCTATGCAAAAACAGATGATTTCCCCCCCAAAAAAAAAGTTTTTTGGGAATTTGTTACAACAAATTTCCCTCTATGGGAGGATCACATTTTGTCCAACATTTACATGTAGAACCTTTTCCTTGAGTTGAGACTGTGCAAACTGATGACGTAAATCTATTTGCAATAAGAATAAAAGAACTTTTAGCATGTTATTTTGGTCTATCTGGTTGTACAATATGAAATGAAAACTTTCAGCTCCTTACTTTTAGTTCCCTTAACAAATGCTGTGCCCACAACCCCCTGACTTCCCATTAAAAACTGGTTTAAATAGCAATATCAACTAGCAACTCCATAAATAAAAGGTTCTAGAGAAAACACAGCTAAGAGTATCGATTTCCCATAAATGTTTACCAATTTTGCATCCTTTCTAGGGGCATAAATCATGTGCAGATCCTATTTTGCCTCCTTAGCTGCCTCATCTTGTATCATAATTTAATTTACTAATTTCTTTCAATGTTCTATAATGTTCATGAAAACAGGGGAAGTATATTAAATATCAAACATGACACTGGCTGATTGGAGTATTTTAAAATATGGCAGCATTAAAAACTTGGTAAAAATATGGAGGTAGAAGTGGCAAAGACTTCAGTCAGGAGGATGCAGCTAGGAACTGAAAGGACACTGAAGTTTTTGATAAGCAGAGCACCCCTGTGCATTTACATTCCTGGGGCAACCCACAGAGGGGGGAAAACACCCTGCATAAATACTCTCCCATTATTAATCTTCATTTCATGTGGTTTAACAGCTCACAGTATCACGCAGGAAGCCTGTCTGCAATGGACTGTCAGAAGGTGGAGACACACATCAGAACAAAGGCAGGAATTACAAAGTCCCTGTAAGAAATTAAGTCATGAACGCACTCCCACTAAAAATCCTGGAGTTCTAAAGTGATAGATAAATGTAGAAGAGCCCCTGACATTTAGAAACACCAAACCCATGTAACCTGACTTGAAACCCCTTCAGAACATCACCCAGAGACTTCATCCATTCATCGCATTATTTCTAGTCGAACAAAGACCTGTCTTCCAGAAAAAGGGACGTCCCATTGTAACCAGACACTGAAAGGCATGAAGAGCCTGTCTGATCCCTTGGTAAGCTGTTCCAATGGTTAACTTCACTGCTGCTTGGCAAATTGCTCCTTAATTCCAAGACTGAGTTTATCAAGCCTCATCTCCCAGCCACTGGGCTCTGGCTGAGCTTGTATGCTTTGACAGTCCACTATCAGACTCTGGTATCAGAAATGTCCTCTCTGTTTACAGCCTTTGAATGCTTAGTTTCAAACAGGCCTTTCAAATGTGTCTTCAAACTCCTCTGGAGAACAAGATTTTGATTTTTAAACTTTTTGCTTTGCGAGAAAACCAGAGACCGAACTTGCTCCACAGCTGCAGGAGGGACGTGGTGCTGCTCACAGCCGAAGAAACACCGTGAGGAGCCTCTTAAATTTGTCTTACAGGAGGTCATGTGCGCTAGAGCTTACCAAACACTACCCAAAAGTCTTGTCCGAATTTTCCAGGACAGCCAGATTGCGAGATAACACGCAAATTAGCATGAGAGGAATTTTCAAAACACGACTTATTTTCATGCTGTGGGACCTACCTACACTGGAGTTGCAGGGGTTTGTTGAAACCAATGCAAATCCAGACACAAATCGCTCCATCGAGTGGAAGTATGGAAAATATGAAAACATAAAAGGGTGGGGGAGATCAGCAAATGAGAAATTAAAAAGAAACCCAACCAAAAAGCAGGAGCAAGAAGCAGCTACTGTCTGCCTTGAGAGACTGCTTTCCAAAACAAGCACCAGCAGCTAATTTTGCTGTACAGAACAGCAGGTGAGAACGTCAGAAAACTTCTTCAGAGTGTTTGGGTTCATGCCCCTCACCCTTGAGCTCCAAAAGCAGATGAGTCCACAAGGCTGGAAATTAAACCAAGCCCTTCTGCTTTGGAACCTCTTATATAAAGCAATCATTTAAAACTTGTGTGCATCCCTTCCCAGTAATTCCCTGCATTACCCTCAGTGGCTGAGCTCCTGCAGTTGTCACGAATGTCACTCTCCTGCAGCTGTGGGTCTGAAACCTGTGAAGTTAAGCAGCTTTGCCATCCTGTGAATTTAAAAATTAGCATTCTTGATCAGTCAAACTACCCAGAAGCATATGAACGCTCAGATTTTTCTACAGGAATTTTAGCAAGTGATAATTCATAATATATGCAAATAATAGAGCACAAGTGCCTTGTGATGCAAAATGCTTTGTAAGCAAAAAGTCACGGTGGTATAAATCATAATGTATTAATGTTCTCTGCATGAGGCACTTACAAGAGGAGGAAAAATGGGTCTTCCTTGCACTAGGGACAGGCTCTGACAGACTGATTGATGGATATTGCTCTAGTCAGTAGATGATGTCCTCACAGCAATGTAGATTAGATATTGTACACCCAAGTCACTCCTATCACAATGTTTTACAGATAATTTAGGAGCGAATAAGAAACGGTAAACATTTGTTTCTCCAGCTCCTGGATCAGTGTCACGTGTCAGGCAAAGCCACTCACCTTCAGGAAATAAGGATAGTTATTTGAGGCATTTTGCCACAGAAAAATGCAAAAGCACTACTAACCTCCCAATCCTATTTTCAATGCCGTGGCACGGAACAAGCAGCTGGCTCGAAAATAAGTTTCCCAGATACCTAAAAATGTCAAGTCTGTATCCAAAAGGCTCCGTTTCCTGCATTAAATCATTTTAAGTGCCTACCCATAATGACAGTAATTTTGCTTCGAGGAGCAGCGTTGCAACGTAACAGCCCTCCAACCACGCCATGATCTAGCTCAGGAGCACACTGATGCACAAGGCTGAGTAACTCGTTCTGTGTCAGGAATCACGGTGCAAGGGTTCACAGTTATTCTGGGGCACGGGTAACTTTTTTGGCTTAGGCCACCTGAGCAAAGCCAGCGTGCAGAGCTGCGACGCGACGCTGTGAACAGGCTACGAGCAGAGTCCTTCTGCGGCGGCGCGAATCGACGGCAGATTTTCGTCAGACGGGAGGGGGTGTCGGACAGCCACGGTGGAGCGTGGCAAAGTACACAGAAAGCCCTTCTTAATCACGGAAAAAACAAAAATGGGTGGACACTCAAGCGTCTCTTCAAGCCAGCGTGTCTTGTTGTGGAAAGCGAAACCGTGCTGATGAAGTCCCGGCCCGCACATCCACATCATGGTCTAGTATTTTAACCTTTCAGACTGCTTAATGAAGTGATTGCAGCGCAGTCATTGATCTCCAGCACTCGCTCTCTGCAGCTCTGCCCCAGCTGCAGGTGACACCCTCAACACGCCACAGCACTGGTGTGACATTGTCACTTAGCAGGGCGATAGTCCCCTCTCACTTCCAGAGTGAACCCCGCCAGCCTTCCCAGCCCAGCTGACATCACAGACCTTAACTCAGCGGCTACTCAGGAGGGGGGCAGAGCAAAGAATTTCCCAAGTAACAATTTCTGGAGCAGAGAGGAATCCAGGGGCAGCAAAAGCTGTGCCTGCTGACAGCCTGGAAAGATAAATAGGGACAGAAAGGCTCAAAATGAAGGTGAGAAAAACAACAAACCTTGAAGTTCTCTAGTGTACAATAATACAGGTATTTCTGGGCAGAACTGATGGATTTACAGAACTTCACTGATGAATCAATCACGGTGTTGTGGGTTTTTTTTTTCCATTTCTACACCAATTTAATTACATTTTTGTACTCAATCCAACTTCAGGTATCCTCAGAATAGCCAAGGGACTCGGCTAAGTTACGCTGCTAGCAGGATGGTAACTTTGTAAGTACCTATTAATGACCACTCCAAAAACATTAAGCTAATTTAATTCCAAATTAGGGCCAAGATGTTATTTACAGAGCCATCCACTCTGGAGTGCCTTTCCAGACTGTGAACCATATGCCTCATGTCAACAGACATCTTGTACTGAAGTATGAATACACCCAGCTATACATTTAATGAGCAGTATGGAAAGGGTACTTAATTTCTGATGCTGGTATTCACACCGTGACTTTTCCACCCCCCCAAGAATTCTTCTTGCACGCCTTGCAGGCCACATAGTTTGCACAGCTCTTGTCTTGAGAAGTGCTGTGCTTTGTGAAAATAATTGATTAAGGCAGTTTTGTTGGCATGCTTCCACCATTCAGGTTGCTCTCCAGTATTACGTCCTGACTTGCTGTTTTTCCCGGGGCAAGGAGGCTCAATCGGAGCAGGGAAACAGCCAGGAATGATTTTTCTTATTTAGACTCATTTGGATGATGCCTCCAACAAGCAAACAAATGAAAGAACCACTTGGTGAGGGCTGGGGTTTGGGAGGTGGCTGGTTTGGGGTCTTTTTGCCTTCTCTGACTAGACGTGATCACAGAGATAACAGAGAGCTATGATTTTGAGAAAAACAGCCACAGAGGCGGCTTCAAAGTGTTGTGGGATGTGATTCAACATGATCAATACACAGTAGTCTACTGACCATGACTCTCCTTAAGCTTCTGGTGAGATCACACAGGAACTACCACAACATCCCCTCGACTTATGCACTGTTTACCCTCTTCCTGCAAGGTTTAGCACAAGGTAACAGCCTGACGTAGCACCCCCACAACGAGTTCAACTTGCTTGTTTGCAGCACAGCCTAAATACCAGCGATTCCTGCAGAGCAGGGCTGAGGGTGCTGTGCCAACAGGGAGCTTTACTCCACCCCGGGGTCACTGCGCGCTCCCTCTGCACGCCGAGAAACCGCAGCTTTGCCAACGCCACCAGGTGGGAGCTGAACTCTGCTTGACTGGCACAGACCAAAAAGAAAGTTGCCTCCACTTCTAACACCAGATAACGAGACAAAAAACCACCAGCAAGAAGCTCTTGATGCCTCTAGCAGCCCAAAAGCATGTGGCTGGCACTTACCAGAGGAAGAACAGCAGAAGAGCAGGAGCATTTGGAGATCGACGGGTTGTGACCAGCAGTGATTCCCTATCCCTGCCCATCAATCATGTGCTCTCCCTCCCTCTTACTACCCAGTTCCACCTGTGTTTATAGGAAGACTGTGTTAACCTCTACACAAGCATCAAAATAAAGCCCAAGGCCTTGCCAAGCAGTAGAGAAGGTGCAGCACGTGGAGGGGCTTTTTAATCTGTTCCCAAATTAGGGACCAAATTCAGTGGTGAAACAAGGAAACACAGCAAGGGAAGAGACTCCATAGTTTAGGGAATTTTTTTACAAGGACATACCAAGTCCTCCATCTTGTGGACATGGGCTTAATTTCTGACTGATGCGATATCTTAGAGCTTCTTCCTGGACACTCTGGTGAGAATTCCCCTGGAGAACGCAGCCAGCATTCTGGAGTGACCTTAGGACATCCCAGGCCAGGGCTTTAAGATCATGAATTATGTAAATTGTGGCATTAAAATTATGCTGTATTTTGTACAGTTGGCATTTTTTCTGTAGCCATTACTCCTGGAATCAAACAAATGTGGAGACAATTACAGCCTCTGTTCTAGAAAAAGGACCTTGGCTATCACAGTTAGAGGTTGGAAATCTGACTGAAGCCTACTCCAGAAAGGACCAAAACAAGCAGGAAAATGAATAAATAAATAGAAAAAAAATATTTCCAGTCTCCTCTTTTCTAAGGCAGATTTGCATTTTTCAATGCTTGCGGCTGGTGACACTTCTTGAAGGTTGCCCAGGGAGTTGACTCTGAGCAAACGTGTCGGTGGAGCTGCTTCACTTCTCTGGCAGGAGTCCGTGTCCCAGCACTGCCCTCCTGAAGTCCTTGCTGAGCACGCTGCGGGTGCAGGGAAAGAAAAATGCCGTGCTGTGTGTCACCACAGCAGATCCACCACCTAGGGAGCAGCACTGGTCAGCTGCGGGAGAACGGACAGCAGTAAAAATTTCTTCACTGAAAGGGTGTCAAGCACTGGGACGGGCCGCCCAGGGAAGTGGTGGCGGAGTCACCGTCCCAGAAGCGTTCAAAAAACGTGTGGCTGTGGGGTTTAGGGACATGGTTCAGTGGTGGCCTCGGAGGTGCTGGGTTAACGGTTGAACCTGATGATCTTCAAGGTCTTTTCCAACCTTAATGATTCCGTGGTTCTACACAGACTCACCCCAGCCATTCGTAGCTGCCACCACCTGCTCAGAAAACCACCTATTTGCTCTGCAACCCAGTTTTCGCAGTTACCACGAGAATTTCAGCACCGTTTCCCGTTAAAGCCATGTATACTCCAAGTCCGTAGACAATTTCGTACGTGGAGATGATACTGCTGAAACCAAAAGCACTGCCTGTAGCTGCACCATTTGCTTCTTGACTTCCTGGGCAGATTTCCCTCTCCCTTACCAGAAGCAGTCACCCATTTATGTAGAAAATTAAATGGAAGGGGATCATTAGGTCTCCCTTCTGCCACTGGCCCAGTTTCAAATCCCACCATTATTAGCTCCCCTTAAAAAACATTTATGCTGCCTGATGCCAATTAGCCAAGAAATGTAGATAAAAGGAAGCATTCTTTTTGTGGAGAATTAAAGCTTGGACAAGCACATACCTCTACAGGCTGGAAAATGAATAGTTCTCTTGATGCCAACGAGCCCTTTACAAATGCCACCCACACCCTCTAACTTGCTGCATCCCAGAATTCTCTGGCTTCCAATATTACACTTATTCCCACATATCAGAATACGGCAAGGGGCAGGTCAAGGCTCAGTTTACCAGAGTGCCTCTGCCTCCCGCTCACACACAAATGAAGCTGATTTGTTCCCAGGAGCTTTAAGGAGCCATGACAGATCTTTCTGACACAAGTCACCTCAAGTATTCATTGCAATTACACCGTTTTCCCCTCCCAAGGGATTTCAGTAAGAGGGAGAGCACCCACAGAGTATCAGATAAAGCTGGGCACGACAGGAAGAATTTGCAGGAATGTAAGTTGCTGCTCACGTCTGTCTTCTACAACTGCCCAGTATTGTACTCTTAATTCACCACCCTATTAACATGTTAATCGTATGAAAGAGCCCCCAAAAGAGGCAGGAAATTCTGAAGAGAACCTCCTGGTAACCACCCCAAAATCACCTTAATGAAACTGGGAAGTGATGAGCCTTGTGGTGCCTCGAGCTTTTCTGAGCACTTTGCCAAAAGTTTGCTTGTTTTTCAAAGAAACACGTGTTTGCCAAAAAAAAAAAAAAAAAAAAGAATCTAAGGCAGAAGGTTTTCATTTTCTGATCATGTAATTCAAAGGCAGCTGCAGAACAAGCCCACTGGTTCAGGCAAACAAAAACAGTCTCTCCAAGTTAGTAAATTAGTATTCACCCTGTCTACGGATGAGGAAGAAAATGACTGAGGGGGACGTTGTAATCAGCACCTATTAAAGGAGGTTTCCAAGGTAGAAAACATTTGACTCAGGAGATTCCACTCCCAGTTTCCTTAGACAACATTTACTGCTTTGGTACCCACTGAAAAAAATGTTTAACTCTATCAAAAGGCAGGAAATTGAAATGCTTTCCAGCTTGCTATCACTTAATGCATTTTTGGGGAGGAGAAAAAAAAAAAGCTGCCAGAAAAGCAAGTAGCATTGCTAAGGCAGGAAAACAAATCCTCCTGGTTTTACGAGCAACCTGTAGGATTCCCTGAACCGCTTTGGTTTACCATCCCTTGCTGCAGGACAGGAAGCCAGGCTGGCAACATCCTATGCTGGAAACATCACGCAATGCCAGCCACAAGTAAACACCGACAAACATCCCCACAGCGTGCCCTTGAATGGTGCTGTCAGGCCTCATCCAGAAATCCAACGCCGTTTAAAAACGCACTGGCTCGTGTGAGGTAAGTCAAGGCTTATAGCGAGAGGGAGAAAGAGAAGCCTCATGATTTAAGTGGCAGTAAACCAGAGTTTTAGCTCTGAAAGCTGCTACAAAAACTTGTTTCTCATCTTAGCATCTACATGATGTTTGAACAGTAACATTTCTGCACTAGTGAGCAGAAAAAGTACCAGTAATCCATGTTTCCATTCATCCCATTAAAGCCATGGAAAAACTTGCATATAAAGCTGAAATAACGAAGAGTACAGTTGACATACACATGCAACATGGATACAACCCCTTCAAGTTGCCAGTTGCTCTGAGTCCAGTCACTTTAAGTCCCCAGCAAAACACCTCTGCGCTTCCCAGGCAAACCTGCCCGGCTGGAAATGCCGCGGCAACACCGTTCCCCTGCTCGCACGGACGGTGCGCCAGGAGGGATCTGCCTCACCTGTGCCAATCTGCATCCTGTGGCAATCCTGCTACCTCCACCATGGTCCTGCCAGGGCGCCCGAGCGGAAACCCAGCGGAGCCCCTGCTCGCTCCCGCCTCAGCCGGGCTGGAATGCAGCAAAGCCAGAGCCGGAGCCGTCCAGCGCCAGCCTCTCTACTCAGCTCCTCGGCTCGCCCGCCGCAAGAGCCGCCCTCCTCTGGCTCGCCTTGCCCCTCAGCGCACGGCACGGACGCGGTGCTCCCCAAAAGCAGCGGCGTGCGGGAGCCGGGATGGGCAGGCGCTCCATCTTCCCCGTCCCGAGGGAGCGCGGGGAGCAGGGAGCCAGCGCCGGCGCTCAGGTGGGGCGGGAGGGGTGTGGGCAGGAGGAGACGCTCCCGGGTCGGTGAAAACCCGCCTGATGCTGAGAAAAACCGCTCCGGGAGTTCGAGCGGCTGAGTGCCCCGAGCCTAAAATCAGCTCCGGGGAAACTTAAGAGGGTGGTATCACTGCATTACACACTGCCCGGGCTGCGAGAAGCCAGTCAGGATGAAAACATCTCGTCGGCCGGACGAGGAACTACATCTGACTGTGTTTGAAAAGCTGCACTTCGTTTGAAGATGTTTCCCCACTTCAAATGCTTCCACACAGCTTAGGAAATACACAGCACCAAAAAAAGCCCCAAGAGTCACTTAAACAAACAGTGAACTTTTTTCCCCCCGCTATGTTTTTTGCACTGACTTTTTCTTTTTTTTGGCTTTAAATTCAAAGAGCTGAGACTTTGAAAGTGAAATGGCAAAGTCTGATACGAGATGCCTTTTTTATTATTATTATTGTTATTTTTTATTTACAAGTGCTGAGAGCTTCCAGGCATAGCATTTTTATTTATTTATAGCTCTTCAAGGCACAGAAGCCACACCCTACACAGAGTTTGGTTACTGCTGCCATCCTACTGTCCTTTACGTTATAATACTCCTGACAGAAGAATGTGTCAAGTGGGATAAGTTTAAAAGTCCACGGTTTGGTTCCCAGCAGACCCCACCTGCCCGTTGGGCCGGAGAGGGGACCCAAAACAGACAAACACACACACAAGAGGAATGCAAAGTTGTTCAGCCTGTTGCTGAACAGGCTAAAATAGCTCACCAAGAGCTGGGGGGCTGCACACCCTCCTACCTTCTGCTGCTCTTGAGAGTCAGTGATTTTTGTTTCTAATTTCCTGTATTTTTTTCCTACTTTTCTCCATTTTTCCCCCCAATTTTCTTGCATTTTGCCATCTCATTGTGCTGCAACACTCTCCTCTCATTCAACCCTTCTTTGCGCTACCTCGTTTCTCACAGGGTTACTTAAGATGAGGTTCTGCACATTCTCCCAGGCCAACAATTTCCCACACCCTCGGTGTTTCCCCTGCAAGAAACAGTAGCTTTGGCCTCCCTAGCAAGGCTAAGGTGAAAAATCTGCGGGAAAAAACCCCCGGGAAAGAAACTTGTTGAATGTGTGCTTAAACAACACTGAGAGCAAAATAAATAACAGAGAATTGTAACTGCTCCCTCGCCCTCCAAAGCCAATCATTAAACTACACCCAGGGATCCTGCACCAAGAGCAGCCCGGGAAAAGACTGGGAAAAAAACCCCAGCATACCAGTGTAACTAAATAAACAAACTAAAGGACAAATTGGTTTGACCTGCTGCTTGGAAATGCCAGGAAACAGCAGGAAAAAGGGTCTCGGGATCAGAGTGGAGCCACATTCTGCAGGAGAGCAGTAACAGCTGATAAGCTACTGCATCTCCTCTCTCTCACCGCCCCTGCACCACAGAAACCCCACGGATGCCGTGGTAATTACAGAGCACGCTTCATTCCAGAGCTCTGCACCAGCTACATCCGCAGCACCGCAGAAAAGCATCTCTGCCGAGGGTGGAGCAACGTCAGACAATTCATGGGCACCACAGGGCATGAGGGAAAAGATGGAAAAGCTAAGGACTGGGACGTTAAAGTTAACCTGTGCATCTCTTCAAGAGTTCTAATGCTTTTAAGGGAAAAGCCTATTTTCTTTTTTTTTTTTTTTTTAAACTTTATTTATTTTTTTTGTTTGTCAGGTTTTGTTCCCACGTTTTCCTTTTTCCTTTCACGTCACTTCGGAATCCTCTGCTTTAAAATCAGGTTCAAACAGAAGGGTTCAGACTTTGGATCCAGGTCTGAAACAAGGCCGTAAGCTGCCTATTTCTCACAAAGAAGGCATTTTTGGTGATGTGGGAAGGTTCAGTCTCACTATCTATTTTAGTCAGCCTCAAAACTAGCTGTATGTACCTCAAAAAAACAAAACAAAAAAAGATTTCTGAAATGCTGAAGGATCTGTCAGTCTCAAACAAATACACCTGCTGAAGACTTAGGAAGAGACAGCGAATTTGGGAATTAAATCAGGGGGGAAAAGGGCAGATTACACAAGTATTTGGAAGTATTCTCAATCTAATCTGCCCACTATCCTAATTCACCCAGATTAGGAAATTTGAAATGCAATTTGCATGGTCTAGGAATAAAAGTTATTTCCAAAAGACTGTTACACTGAATAAAAATTACTAAACACCCTTGATAATATTATTTGACTTCGGTTCAAATATCAAGACTTTCCTGCTCCTGTTTCAGCCTGTCCTGCCACAGAACAGAGCAAAACCATCGGTGAGGAGCCTTTAACGGTCAGATTCTCACCTAAACTGCATCCAACTCACTGAAAGGTCCAGGAAATATTTGTAGCCCCATCCAGGAAGAAAAAATAAAGCAGAAACCCCCTTCAGTTCCTTCCCTGGGTGACACACAAGACCAAGTGGCCTCAAACATGCATCAAGAATTATTAGCCTGTAGCCAAAAGCACTTTACTGGACACCAGTTGTGCCTTAATGGGCACTAATCACTGCTAGAACATACAGCCCTCTACATCTCCAAGGCTTTTGGGAGTCAGGGATTTGCTTGTGACATGGAGGTGCCTGGTAGGAGAGTTCCTGAGGAACTCCGGAGGAGTTCAAAAGCCCCAGTTTTCCTCTGTGCCTTCAGTGTTTTTCCTGTAAGTAAATTATCTCCCGGCTGCGCTGCCGAAACATTTTTGTCCGTTTTCCAGGTAAGAAATCACGGGTCTAACTCTCACCTGGCAAGAAGCAGAACCAGCACCAAGGAGGGTGGGAGAGACAGGAGTGTGCACATCCCTGCACAGCAGAGAAAATTTTCTATATTTAATTTCATACAAACTGCAAACTAGATGCTCCTAACCCAACCTCATGAATATTTGCAGTGTCGAGTATCAATTTACACCACGGCAATAAACTGATCAGCAACTCATAGCGAAGCCTGAACCAGATTTAATTACATCAGTACTTTTAAATTTAGTTCAACAGTTCAAATTAACTCCAGACAAGATAAGGAAATTCAGGCTGGAGGAAGGAAGGCTAATTTTCCATTAAGTGGTAAGCCAGTTGTTACTGAAGGAAAAAAGGCAAGTATACACGGTTGGCTGAAGTGTAATTACTTTTTGCCACAAGATCAAACAACTATAAAAAAGAAGCTACAAAACTGAACAATCCACACTGAGTTCATGCATGAGTTAAGGTAGATCTCTCTAAGGAATGTAATGAATAACTTTTTATTGTTGTTCTTGAGAAAAAGAAGGGAAAATAAACTTCCTTCAAAATCAACTGAGGTTTGGTTAGAACGCAGGCAACAAATCTGCCCCAGATGGCCCAAGAGCCACCAGGTCTTAGCAATTACTACACTGCAGAACATGCTCTCCTTACAAAGTGCTCTTGATGCTGACATCACAACATTTTACTATCTCTACAGTGATTTTTTTGTGTGCAGGGATGTAACACACATTTCCAAGAGGAAGAAAAAAAAAAAGGCCCTAATGGATTATGTGTCGATATTAGAAAGTTAAGATTATGTGTTCATACCCATGTTAAATCTCTGCTCTAAAAAGGTTTAAGATCTAAACAGATAAAATTTGTTCCATGATGAAAGTTGGCTTTCAGCACAGATGATCTGTTTGCAGGGGAATAAAGTTTCAGCAGCACTCAGGACAAAGCAAAATCCTTTGGCTTCGCTTGTGTTACAGAAGAAGAAAGATAGCAGCTTGGCAATTTTCTGTATACAAATAACTCCCATTGCCCAGGGGAATGTCACTGAGATCCAGGCATCCTGTTTGTTACCTCCAGCCTCCCTGGAGTCAGTTTTAATTTCAAACAGAGTTGTCTAAACTCTTCATCCTTCCAAGGCAGCCGAACTGCACTGTACACTGTCCAAATTTCACATTACTTCAGGGCTTTTCCCGAAGTTTCCTAACCTCTTTTGTGGATGCAGAAGATAGCAGGACACTTTTCAGACGGTAGCCCAAGAGCAGCTGGGTTTCGCAGGAGGTCTTTTTAAAAGGCAGCTCACGGCTTGCAAGTATTTGCATTTTGGGGTGGAACACGATGGGTAAACAATGTCATCTGAAGACTTAAAGTTCTGGAATTTCAATTGATCGTGGCATAGCCCTGCTCCCTGTTAACCATTCCCAAGTCACGGCACCAGGAGATTGCAACCCAAGGCACCAGGCAGCAAAGCAGGCAAAGGATGGAGTCGTTAACAAACCCTTGTCTGGGTAATCACATGAGCCAAAGGCTTCAGATCCTGGCTCACTAAAGGCTCCCACAGGTGGGTTTGGCAACACTGGCAGGTCCTCCCAGGCTGGAGGGAAGCAGAGAATGGAGCTGTGGGGCTCCACATGGCCAGGACCACCCGGAGCCCACGGAAACACCACGAGTGTCAATACCCCGGAGGCGCAGGACGGTTCTTTCCGTACCAGCCTCAGTAACGTCTCACCTTTCAGCCGCTGGGGACATTTAATTGAGATTTCTGGTACAAGGCACGGGTGAAAACAAAAAAATCAAGTCCCCAGTCACTCACTGGGGGTTGCTAAATTACACAACGAAGGGAACTGGCAGTAATGCATCTGACCCTGCAGATGCTGGGTTTGCACAGAGGAGGACGTGAAGCTCTCTCACAAGCACATACGAACACGCTCCTGCAAGCCCAGAGCGGGCAAAGCCAGGGAGCTGCAAACAAGTCAAGTCAGCACATCTGAATCCATCTTCCTGCCAGAGATACTGCTGAACACACCCCTCAATTTGAGGGCTAAACCCAAAGCCCTGTTTTGTATCCCTGCCATGCATAACAGTTGACAGGAGATGGATATTTTGCATATGGCAGCACCGAGAAGAAGCAGACAGTGCTGTTGGGAAAATTACTTCATCGAGACAAGTCATAAATCTCTACAGCTGAGATACAGGGAGCTGTGAAGTACGTTTTTTTTCATCCCTACTTTCTAAGAGGTATTCTTCGTAGGCAAAGTTGGATGGTGAGAGGTGAAGGACAGACCTGTAGTCAGCAGAGTTTTGTTAGAAGTTACAGGATTGCCATTATTTCAAATTCCTGCACGTTTCCAAAGTAAATCTTTACTGAATATGTCAAAATCGGTGCATTGCAGATTCTTCCGTTGACCGGGTCACAAATAATCTCTCTTCTCCTAAAACAGACTGTCTCCCTTTCCCCCCCTCTAAAAGTAACCCTTTCCAGGTATTCATCCTAAAACTTAGTGCACAAGGATCGTAATTATGTGGTGAGCGCAGAGTAAATCTATTTATTCTTTCATCACAAATACTCATTCCAGCTGGAATATAAAGAAAGCAAAGCTCAGCTTTGATAGTTTCAGTTGTAAACAACTTTGTCTCAAAACCAGCAGTTACCGAAATCGCCCTCGAAATCTTTGCAGCTCCTGCCTGTCCTCTCCTGCCAAGTTTTCACCTGAAGGAAGAGAACTGGCTGGGTGTTTTCTTGGAGCAATCCTCCCGCCGGAGGAGGGCTCAGCAAAGGCTTGCAGGAGCTGTTCTAAGAGGTACCCAGCAGGCAGCAAGGAAACCAGGCGCTGCTGCTGAACTGATCTGCCGTTGCTCGCTCCATGTCCCAGCCTCTGGACTTTCAGAACTCCAGGGAGGCAGGATTTCTGCCCAGCTAACTGCCCACCTGGCAGCAATGCAGTTTGGGCCTGGCATCAGGACAGATCAGCGCTTCATCCTCAAGGTGAGGACAAAACTAAAACTTGCAAGGAGAATCTTCACCCCTGACCTGCTTTCAGCAATCTCAAGAGCTTCACCTTCAGACTGAGAAAAAACAGGGTTAACTTGTTTCAACGAGTGAAACAGTCTTTATTTTCTTCCTGGAGGACTTCATACCCAAAATACAAAAGGAAAAATCTATTTGCACCAACACTAGCTTTTCTAAAAATCAGAGAACCTCAGAAACTCTCTCCTTGATAATGCTCTTTCCTAATAGTTTAAAATTTAAAAAAACCCACAACAACAACAAAGACCAAACACTAAAACCTTTCCTCACTTTCAATCCCTCCTGATATTTTCACACATGCAGGCAAAAAAAAAATCTGTTATTAATGCCACAGAGCTGCCAGAATCCAAACTTTTGCTCTGTATTCTCCTTAACAACTCTCATTTACTGTGAGCAGGTGGTGAGAAGGCAGCAGAGTAAGAGAGAAGAGGATTATTTTGGGAAAGGAAGTGATAACTGTTACTAGCCTTTCTAACAGTATGAATGGTGGAAATCTGAATCATGCTTTTACTGTATGAATGGTTAATTCCAATATGTGATTACAAACAATGATCATTTTAAAGGATGTAATCTCCCTAACAGGAAAAAATACACCTGTTAGAAAAAGAGCAGGATCTGAAGCAGAAATGGAGGCAAACAGAGATGGACCAGCTTGAGTTCCTCCTCCTGTGACATTTCTGTGCTGGTCTCCAGGGCCTGCATCCCACTTCATAAGAGAATTGGCCCATTGAAAATAACACTTGAAAGACGAAGGATGGAGACTGTCAAGCTGGAGTTAGGGAAAAATTACAGCTACATTTTTAGCTTGGAAGCTCCTCTCAGTAAGTGCTGCCAAGATGAAATCCTAGCAAGTAAATGACATATTTAGAGTGTGCCTGTTCACTCACAGAGGTATTACTGCAATGATAGGGATTAGGCACCAAGGAAATTCCATGGCATATGTTTAACGGATGTCTTGCTGACACAACTCAGTGTACAGTGCACCTTCCAGACTGGAATTAAGAATTCCAGCATTAGCAACAACCTCTCCAGTTCCTGCAAGCAGAGGGAAAGCTCCTAAGCCAGCAGTAGATGCCGAGTGCCTCTGGAGTTCGTTTTGCAACGATCTTATTAGTTCTCAGTGTTTAAACAAGCCCCTCTCTGTCCCGTGTTTTATCTCTGTGTCCGCCCCTCCGGCTCTCATCCCAGGGTGACCACAGCGGTTCCTGCCTGCACAGAAGGGATGGCTCAGCTGCTCTTCTGGCAGCTGCTGAACCATCACAAATTACGGCTTACTGGACTGAAGTATGTGGAAATTGGTGCCTATCTTAGTGCAGGGGGACTGCAAACCGTGGTGGTTCAGCAGCTGCCGCCCCGACAGCTGAGCCAGCCCTGCAGCCAGGGGGGAAAAGGGGAGAGGCGGCGGGAATGGCCACGGCAGCCCTTGGGGCGAGGCACACTTGACTTAATGCTGACCTTTGGAGGGCTACACATCTTGTTCCTTCTACTTCTCAGCTGCAACGTGGGCAGTTCCTCTCCCACACACTTCCTAGGGATGGTGCTACAAGGACGTGTGCATAAAGCTCTAAAGAATGCCACAGAAATTTGCAGAATGGGTTCTGCTGATTATTATGCAGAGCCCTTGAAGAACATGTGCTGTTCCAGTTGCTCCATTAACAAAAAGATTCTCATACAAGTTTCTTGCTACAGATGAAAAACAGCCCCACTGCCTGATCCCCCTCCCTTCTACTTATTTTTAATAAATGTATCTATTAATCACAAGAGAAATATGGCAACCTTACACAGGGGAAAAAAGCAAATGCCACTGCTATGCCTTCCCCTCTGCACTAGAGCCATTCCTAAGGAGCTCTTCTGCAAGCAGTAATTTCACATATCATCCTAAGATGCAACACCTGCAGTTGCCATGTTATCCACATGCTTCCCTAGGACAAGCCTGATATTCTTATCTGCCTTGCATAGCCATTTCTCTGCTAGATATTGTAGCTGCCTCTGCTGTGCCTTTCAGCTTTGGGTGTCCATTCCAAAGCTATTTTAGTGCAGTTGTTATCTGTACTGCTTGTGATATGTTCTGGCTGCCACCATCTGTTTCTTTCCCTATATAAAGATGTTCAGTGGTTCCCTTCACTGATGTGTCCTCTGGCTCAGCATCTCTGACACACAAAGCTATTCCCACCGCTTGCTATCAACCCACTTTTCTCCATTAGCAGGAATTCTGTAATCGTGACAAGAGACGTTTTATAACCAAGACGTGAAACCCAGGGCAGTACCCGGGGCGCCGCAGTCAGGGGTTATATATCACCTCCCCTCCCACTCACCCATCCTCACAGCGTGGGCATCGCTCAAGCTGCCCCCCTCCCACTGCAGGCCCACCTGCTTCGGCTCCACACTTTTGTGACATCCGTAATTCGCTACACTCGCAGCTCTCCCGCGGAGAAGACCCCATACCCCCGTTGCTTTTAACACGCTCTTGTCAGGCACGCGTCAAATAACACGCTACAAGGTGCCACAAGCATTTAAAACTGTGGCAAAATGCGTAAGCAAGGCAGATACCAAACAGCAGAGCCACCCATTCTCTACGGCCATTCAAGGAAAAGAATGTTTTGAGGTTCCATTTAAAAACATAACACTGGGGTGTCCAGCTACTGAGGTGCTCGGGGAAGCCTAGAAATTCTTCTACATGATTTTTTTGCGTGTGGTAGAGAAGAAGGCGGCATTGAAATCTGAGATTTTAAAGGTCTTTCCAGCCTGTGGAGCTGCAAATAATATTCTTTGCCTAGAGCAGGCTGGTTGCAATACAATTCTTCATTCACCTCGGTAGCCACACACCTGGAGTAAGTACTTTGCCTCTAACACCGTGCAACATGTTTAATACTGATTTTAGTTCCAAACAAGAATGAATATTTGTTCATATGGCATTTAATGGTGCATTTGGAATGCCACAAACAAATCCAGTCAGGCTTCTGTTTATGTCACTAAACCCCAAGTATTTTGCAGTTTGCCCTCCTAAAATCCTCAATTTGCCCCGTTTCTTTTCAGACTACCCATCCAGGAATCGAAGAAATCAGAAGAAAAAATAAAGCAAAAGAATCCCACGTGCCTTTTTCAAATAAGTAAGAGTTATACAGTGCTACTGGCAAGTGCAAATAAATAAGTACTACGGTTGCAAAGTGTTAATTAACTATCTACAAGAGTGAGATTTTACTTACTCGTGTGCAATATATTCACAGAGTAAAATTCCTGGAGAAAAAAACCCAGCTGAGGCAGTGAAATGCAAAATACCTTACCTGCTCTTCACCTTTGATAGCGGTTATCAAGGCTGATTTATGTTTAGAGGTGCATGTTTTTTCCTCATGGCTCTCACTCTCTCCCAGGAATTACATTTTTGATGTACTGAACTAAGGAAAAACTGCTCCCAGCTCTCACCAGCCAACGCCAAGGAAAGCTTCTTGCATAGGTCGGGAAGAGAAAGAAGAGCTCACTTGTGTGTGGTTGCTGCCTCTTCCTTTTTTTCTGGAAAGAGCTGGAATGATGCTCTTTATGCAACCACAGGTGTGGTGGAATAAAGTGGGGGAACTGGGCCAAACCTGGACCTGGGAAACCACTGCAGCAAAGCCTTTTTCTGTAATTTTTAATACCTGCCCTTTCTTTTGCTTTCCCTAAATTTCAACATGGATAATTATAGCCAACAGCAGGCAGATGGTTGGTTCTTCTAGGAACTGCACCCTGAACAGGCATGAGGCAAGCTAGAGAAAAACCTGTTATTCGGTGCTTGTTGTGAAAATATGTAGCAAGGAAATTCCAGAGGTGAGGTAAAACATAACCACCTAACAGTTCTAAACCAGCAGGAACCACTTACAGCCATCTGCAAAAGCTGCACTGCACTGATCTGCCTCCAGCAGCTCTCACTGGCAAGCCCTAGGGCTTGCCCGGTAAGTTTAAAAACACAGCTACGGAGCCTCCTGAGTGCAAGGACAGCCGTGCTTCCCTGGCATCCCATAACAGTCTCACTGATGGCTGGATACATCCATGGTTTGGAGGTCGTTTTGCTGGAGGTATTTACGAACAAAGCCTGGGTTGCAGGACCTCCCACCTCTCCAGGCTGCTTTGCCCGGGCAGACGTGCCCTCGGATACAACTCGCAGCTATCACTGAACTCCACGTCTGGTTTTCTCCTTACCTAGTTGGGCGGCCCCCTCTGCCGGGTACTCGGGGAACTGGCCCTCGGAGGGGACGCTGACTGTCCGGCGCAGGCAGCGCCCGCGGGAAGGATCCTGCGGCTCCGGCATCCCTTCCGTGGGCACCTGCGGGAAAACCATGCCAAGAGCTGTCAGGGTGCCACCAGGCCGCTGTTAGTGTGCCATCGTGATGAGGAGCTTCATTTTCTGCTCGTCTGGTAGTAACTCTCAGGCACAGTTTGGCGTGTCTGGCCTTACCACAGAATTCCAGAGGCTCCCCAGGAAAGTGTGGCAGTGATGAGGAGCTACAGCACCCTGCACTCCACAGGTATCCAGTCACAACACAGCCCACCCGTCCAACTGACAAGGCAGTCCCGCCTTTCCAGGCTGCTTTCCCAGTGCCAGACCCAGCCTTGCCCGCTTCCACGGCGGGAAGGTCAGGCAGAGGCAGACGGCTACATCCCAAACTTGGGAACAACAAAACTTCCGACGGCTGCCTGCTGGCCAGCGGTGCTGCACTGACAGCCCCCGGCTGCAGAAAGCCTCCTCCAAAGACACAATCACAGAATAACCTGAGTTGGAAGGGACCCACAAGGATCACCAAGTCCAACCCTCAGCCCTGCACAGACCCATCCCCAGCAGTCACCCCCTGTGCCCCAGAGGATCATCCAAACCCTCCTGGAGCCCTGTCAGCCTTGGGGCTGTGCTCGCTGCCCTGGGGAGCCTGGTCAGTGCCAACCACCCTCTGGGGGAAGAACTTTTTTTTAACAAGATCCTCGTGGTTATGACAATGGTTTTGCAGGTGTTTGCAAGGTCAGATAATAACTGAGCTCAGTTATTGGTGATTTACCGGACTTGCAATTGTTTTAACCTGGGCAACTGTGCCACTGAGTTACTGCTGTAACCACCCAGGTAATCGTGCTCCTCATCTGTATTTGTCACGACAACGTTGTTTGGAGATAAACTGTTTATCCCTAAAGCTCAGTCTGGTGTCTGTTACCATATCTGGAACCTGTAGGCTGGTAGGGCCACCCTAAACTCAGATACTCAACAGCTGGAAGAAACCTCGGGGATGAGGGAGATGAAGAATCCAGAGGCTGGAGGGAGGCCCAAAACATCTCAGCACGTTTTTGATGAGGCCTTTGGCTTCACCAGCACAACTGCAATACAGGCACCACAGCAATTTCTTTTCACACAGATACGTCACAGACAGCTTGCAGCTAAAGGAATAGAAACCCCCATCCCGTTTCCTGTGCTGCTTATCCTTTCATATCTTCCACCATCTCTGAAAAAAAACAGTATTAATAGCAAGCAAAAATTTATCCTTCATTTGCATTGAAGGCCGTAAAAAATGCACGAGATACTGCACTATTTTGGGAACAGGCTGCACTACAATGGCTCTCACAAACTAGTTCTGGCATTTCCTGACTTTTAAGCACTTAGCATTCTCTTAAGGTCACTTTTTAATGCTATTTATTACTGTGCTGGTCTATTTGTCCTTTTCCAAAACAAGTTTCCCAGAGCCCCTGTGCTTATTCTGTTCAGACTATCGTCCTTGCTGGTAGATTTTCACAGCAGCTCCTTTGCTGCACGATCTCTGTGCAAAAGCACATTAGGAACTTAAATAGAGAGTAGTTTTGCTAGTTTATGCCACATTCCTTTAATCAAGTTCCCATATCAGATTTTCAGTTCTCATCTGGAGGCTCCCTTTAGTCTTATTCCCTTCTAAACTCTCCTCTGGTCCAGCTGCCTCTCCCAGTTTCCTTCAGAGCATTTTTGGGTGGGATGCTGCGAGCTTTATTTCCACATGAGTTATCACCAGTACCTGCTGGATGCTTTTAAGGTGTGCTGTGATCCTCCTCTCTCAGTGAACTTGCTGCACCCTCCCCTAACTGCCTGATCCAGACCAACACAGCTCCTGTGGGGCAGATTTCTCCACTACTGAATTTTTTTTCCAATGAGAAATGAACAATCCCTTTTTTTTTTTCTTCCAAGCAAACCTCTTCAGTGCCTGTGTGCGCTTAAAGACACGGGTTGACAGGAACATTCTTTTAATCCACTGACACCACAAAAAAAAAGCACTGCTACCATCCTGATGCCAGCAACAATATCCAGGGGGACACTGTGGATGTGCTGACTTACCGCCACAGGGGAGCAGGGATTGAGCCTCTTAAGTCTGGCTTAAAAACGCTTTCTTATTTTAAGCTCCTCCAAAACCACAGTCTCAGTCTACACTGACAAAAAACTAACTCCAAGATTACAGGACAAGTATTTAACAGTGTGGGACCACCCTGCTTGTAAAGATGCAGCTTTGGGAACGTGCAGAACTGAGCTCGATCAGCAGCTCTGCATCTTTGGGGGCTGGATATGTTTTAAACAGGGGTATAAACTGCTGGTTTGCCTGTGGTCAGGAAAACAGGTTCAGGGATTGGGAGGCACCACAACACAAGGCAGTGCACGAATGGAGAGCACATAAAGACCATCTGCAACCTTCCCAAGACTCCTCTAGCCCCTGACGGTGCAGCAGGTTCAGCAAAGGATCGAAGGGAAGGACACAGTCCTGCAGAGTCAGGACTCGGATGGTGATTCAGGCTTTCAGCAGGGTTTTTTTTAACCCATCCACCTTTGTTATCCTGTTCTTTGCTCACCAGCCTGGGAATTGTCCGACCCTGAGCTGACATGCTGAAGCTGCTGGTTCAGGGCTGGACTCTGAGCAGCGTAACTCTGCGACAAAAAGGTACATAAGGACAGTCCAAATGCTGACCATTTTGCTAACCTTACCAATTTTCAGCACAGGTTATGTTTCCCTCACAAATTCCACAGTTTATCAACGATGGGTTCAGCCCTTGAACAGCATTCCAGCTCACCTGACACTGAACATGCTTTTTTAAGTCTAAAAAGCCTGTAGTGGGGATTTCTGGTAGTAGTTTGATGACAAGCAGATTTCAGAAGAAATAGGAGTAAGAGTACAGGAATTTAATGCCTCTTAAAGGCAAACCGAGGTAGTCTCTCCAAAAAAAAGTAGGGAAACAAGTTTCTTCATTGCAGATAACATTTTCCAAGATTTGAAAGAGTGGTTCAAGGCAAAAACTTGAGAACTTGCAGGCTTTTCTGAACTAATAGTCAGGAAGTTTGGAATCGTGTCAGCAAACCAGTTAAATAACTCAATTTAATTTTTACCAGAAAGTCAGAAGCTGGCTAAAATTTTGACACAGAAATCCACTTAAAAAACGTTGACAGCAAACACTCCTCCGGGCTTTTGGAAAAGAAATAACTGAATTTGCTTGGGAATTGAAGCAAACCTTTTCTTATGACTGGGTTCAGCTTTGACAAACTCCTGTTTACAGGTAAAACGTATTTGCTGTGAGGTCCCAACACGACGAGTCCTTTGAGAATGGCAGTGGGCATTTCTGAAGAGCATCCCCTGGGGCCCCACACGTCAGTGTTTGCTCTTGCTCTTTTCCCTTGGGATCACCGCTGGCATACCACTACTGGTGTCAGCCACAGGGCATGGAAGAGTGGGCAAATCCATCCCAGTTGTCCTGCTGCTGGCCCCTGTCACCAGCAGATCGTGTCGCGGTGAACGCAGGTCTGCACTGTCCTTTGCCCTTGATTAAAACCACCCCTAAATCCAAGAAGGAGCATGAGGTTTGGGTGCAGGGAGGAAAAAGGAAGAGTCTAACACAGTGAAAAGCGTTGTTCATCTTCACTTCCAACCGAACACGGGGCTAAAACACCCTGCAGGACCACGGCCAAGTTACTGACAAAGACTGAGCAGCAGGCAGCCATTTGTCACGTCCCTCGTGGAAGTGCTGTGCAGAGTGTTGTCTACCCAAAACCACTCTTCAAGCACACTAACTCACCCCCAATCCCTGCTTAAATCACACTGATTTTGCAGACACTTCTACTGTGCCCCCACAGCTCCCTCCCTGTGGAGCAGGTTTCAGAGAAGAGATGAAAACACCTACACCTTCCTGACGGGGGGAAATCTTCCTTGTGTTAAAAATACTTGACTTGTACACACGTCAACCTCAGACCTGTTCTCCTTGTCTTGGAAGATGATGTTAAATATTATCACACCAGGATATGTTGTAGTAATTGCAGATCTCCTGTCACTCAGGGCTCCTTATTTGCTAAATCGTGTCTCATGTTCCTACTGGGATTCATTTTCTTTGTACTTTTGGGCATTGATCTCTTCCTTTCATTAACAATTTTCATTCTTCAGACTCACCTACACTCATTTTATGAAGTTGACGAGGTGTCAATAATTAATATTTTCCTACGCTGCACAAGATGATACAGCCAGACTATTTCTGTCTAAGTAATTACAGATATTTTTGGATCAAGTTGTACTTCAAAATGTCTCTGATTTCCAGCCCACTCTTGTTCTTGAGCAGCACAAAATCTCTCTTGCACATACTCCGTTCAAACTGCCTTGACAAAAAATCCACAACGGCGGGATGCTGTGAGAAAAGAGTTTTCTTTACTACACTGTTTCTTTCTTTACTGTTTCCTCTTAAAAATCCGTGCAAATCATACTGCTGTATTTTAGCAGCATTAACTGCAAGAAACTAAACTTGGCGTTATACCTGAAACAATTAAGACATTCACCTGTTTGCATTTTGTATCTGACTTGGACACACATCTTTCCAGAGTGATTTTACAAAGTACTACCAACTTCAAACACTTCTGTTCCCTTCCAGTTTCACGCCGGCCAAACTTCTTGGATTTTTCTTCCATGAAGTAACAAAGCAGATGCACAGAGAGCACAGCGAGATGCCTCAGACTTTCACCTCTACGCCGGCCTTGCAGTGATGTGAGGGCTCCCTCTGGGCTGCAAGGGCACTCTGGTGGTCACATCAGTTCCTTCTTCCCAGCTGACTGATGGGCAGCATTCTGTCCCTCACGTTGTTTCCAAGATCCTCTTCAGCAGTCCGAAGAACTCCTGACCTACTCAGTCTATCAGCAATTATCATGTTCAGAGCAGGAACCTCTCGAGCTCCTCTTGCCTATCGCCTTGTTTTAACAAAACACCTCCCGCAGCATCACCTTTACAGTATTTTTTCTCTAAAAACAACCTTCAGTTTTCTTATTTAAGTCACCTCCCTCTTCCTCATTCAGCTGGTCTGTTCCGTAGGCTCCCTGTACCTGTGGTCCCACCCAGGGGCTTTTCAAGATTCCCCTCCTACATACTTTTCCATCATTATCCTCTTAACAAGCATCTCTCCCCGCTGCTGCCTTAGGCCTTCGTGCACTCTCACTTCTAGATCACATTTCGTGGAGCCTCTTTCAACTCCGAATGGCTTGCCAGGAAAAATTTAACTGTGTTGCCCTCCCCTTCCCTTCCTCACCAAAGCTGCAAAGGGATATTTCCACTGCAGAAAAACTAGAAGAAGGTGTAAATCCAGAGTATCAGGTCTGTGTCTCTCCCTTAACTAGCACCTGTATCCAGTGTGTGTTTCTGCAGGGGGCTGTCTGTACACTGCCCTCTGTACAGACTCACAGGCCAGACTAAACCAACCCTTTATTTTCCTACAGAGCACACCCGACTCCGCAAGGAGTTCCCTTTTCCCTTTCACTTCACAGCAGTCACAAATTACTTGACAATCAGAATGGCAAATCTGACTCCAGCTACAGGCTCCCGAAACAAATCAGATTATCAGCATGCGGAGTCACACCTGCACCAAAGGCACGTCTGCTCGGCCCATCTGCATGCAGCATTTCCCAAAACAAGCTATTTCTCCTTGTCACAGTGAAGGAGGCCTCCCCTGAGAGCAAGCACACTGCAGAGACTGTCACTACTGCTTGACTCCTTGGGGTTACTGCTACACTTCAACCTCAGGCTCTCTGAAGCCTGATACTGCATTTCCTCAGCTTCTGACAAAAAGCAGGGTGGTATTTAAACATAGTGTATAATGCCCTAACACACCAGTGCTGCATCAGACTTCCCACACTTACTCCTCAGGATCTAAGCAAAAGACTCATCTTACTCGCAGCAAAATGCTTTCCGCTCTCTGTGGCAGGAGAAATTAAGAGCCCCTAAGAGCATGATTACCACCTCCAGTTAATTATTTGTGATACTGAGCCGGTGCTTTTCTCAATTACGTTTCTTCAATGAGATGCACCCCTTCGGCCCAGCTGCGCCGGTACAGCACAGCTTTAGGACTGATTCTCACATCCCTCAGTATATCCTTTAATTCCTTAGGTGACAGCCCTGTCAGACTAGAAAAAGAAATTACACAGTAAGCAAATATCATTAAATGGGCCTTCCATTTTCCCTGCGTTTGATCACCTCTCCCACGCATTAGCACTGATGTTGTTCCCTTCCAATAAATCAAGTCCTCCTCTAAACCATTTCCTCCTACTCTCCCTGTGAAAGGCAATATTTCATTGTAAAATAAACTGTAAATAAACCTGAGCACAGCTGAGCAATATTTAGTGCTACACCCCAAACAGGTCTCAAGCTTCTACAGAATCAAGGGGAAAAACCCACAAAAATTCAGCTCATCTCCAAATACAAGAAACTACGGTATTAGCCTAAAATTTATGGGTCTATAAAAAGCCTTCACTTTTCCCTACCTTTGTGCCTGCACTGACGTAAGGAGGCAGGTTTACATAGCTGTGGTGGCTTTAACTCAGCATTAAAAGCAGCAATGACATAAGGAAGACGTAATGGCAGACTTAAAGACAGGCTGTAAAGCTCCAGGAGGGCCTTTGCACACAGTTTGCCGACACCTCTTCCCTGCAACCGGCATCTGGGCCAGCTGGATTGTAACTGTGCCCCACACAGGACAGCTCAGCTCTCCTTTTCATGGAATCACAGGATGTTAAGGAGTTGGAGTAGAGCTCAGTGATGACCTAGTCCCGGTCCCCCTGCCACGGGCAGGGACACCTCCCACCACACCAGGTTGCTCAAGGCTTTATCCAGCCTGGCTTTGAACACCGCCGGGGTTGGAGCATCCACAACCTCGCCGGGCAACCTGTGCCAGGGCCTCACCACCCACACAGTAAAAAATCTCTTCCTCAATTCCCTTTTTCTCCCTTGGACATATTTCAGTAGATTCACGAAGAAAATAAAGGGCAGATGAGAAAATAGGGGGGGGGCTTTGAAAAAAGCCAACGTGAGCTCCTCTCACCTCCTTCTCCCTGTTGAGCAGCACCAGCTGGCTGTCCGTCAGGATGCAGTATTTCCTCTCCCATGTTGTCATGTCAGTGTAGGGGGACTGGCCACAGGACAGCCTGTGTGTAGGTGGTCCTTTCACATCTGCAAACAGAAAACCACAACGCCGGAGTCGTTAGCACATCTCATTAATCAGCTTCTCTGCTCTTGCTGCTGCGCAGAGAGACGAGAACCAAAACTGCACTCTGCACTTGTTTCAGCATTTTAGAGAGACAGAACGGGAATCCTGGGAGGCAGCCGTGTGGAACACTACCTGAGGTGCACTACGAATACTTATTTATCTACAGCACGACTTACAAAAATGGCAATACCCGGGATGAATATAAATGTCTTTGTCAAAGGCTGAAATAGAATGAAAACAAAAGACCAGGAGCGCTTATGAAAACTTAATCTACTCTCCACTCCCTTCTCAGAACTGTCGTTCAAAGGGGTACAGCCTCGCGTGTACTCTAAATCTTAATAAAGTGGATTATTAGAGTCTAAGGATAGAGAGATATAGGAAGGAAGATGGGGATCAAGGAAGGCAGGCTTGAAGAATGGAAGGAAAAATCCAAGGGGATGGACATTTAATTGAGAAGGGGTTACCAGCATGTTTTGGTGGGGAATCTACTCAATTAAACTGCGCATTTTTATTTAGCCACAGCCACTACAGCGACAAAACCTAAAACAAACAAACAACCCAAACCAAACAAACACGTACAAAACCAAAAACCCCAGAGAAGCTGTGGCTGCCCCATCCCTGGAAGTGTCCCAGGCCAGGTTGGAACACC
Source organism: Pseudotriccus pelzelni (assembly GCA_035584735.1). Classification (NCBI taxonomy): domain Eukaryota; kingdom Metazoa; phylum Chordata; class Aves; order Passeriformes; family Tyrannidae; genus Pseudotriccus; species Pseudotriccus pelzelni. The sequence continues at coordinate 27,450,257 of JAWMRA010000005.1, read as the reverse complement.
CTGGTCTAGTGGAAAGTGTTCCTGTCCATGGCAGGGGGGGTTGGAATGAGATGAGCTTTAAGGTCCCTTCCAACCAAAGCCTTTCCATAATTCTACGATTCGCCTCTTTCTTAAGCTCTGAGCTTAAGTTCTGGTTGCTTTGTAAGGTTAAGTTTCATTTTTATCTTGCCCTCTAGTTCTACACAATTTTGCTAGCACTGACCTAGAAATCAGCCATTCTCACTGGGTATTCCTGAAGTCCCTGGAATACCTCTAAGGGGTCTAAACCACCTCAAAAATCAAGGGGCTTCCTGCACAGGAGTCCAGGACCTCCTTTAACTATTTCAGGAGCAAACTGAGCGTTCAAACCCAAAACTCTTTGCAACATTGCCTTCTTCCTTTCAGCTCAAATGCCAACGTGCACAGAGCTAAACGTGCTGCTTCTCGTATCCTCTCCCCAGCGTCACCACTAGAGGCCAGCGAATCCTCAAACACCCAGCCCCTTCCAGGGAGAGCCGGCCCAAACGCCAGCACTAAACCCGGAGCAAGATTTTGCCTCTGCACTGAAAGGGATGTGTCAGCTTCCAGAGCAAGGGAATTAGCTTGGAATATGTCTTTCGCTGCCTTGCTCAACCTGTTGTTGCATTAGGATTTTTGTGATCATTCAGAAAAATGCTTGAAACAGGCAACTTGATACCTTTAAGCAAGAAAAAGAAGAGGCCTGCATGGCTCCTACTGCTCTGAATAACAAAAAACTGCACCTTTGCTCCCTTTATTTCAGGTGTAATAATTCAGGGAAGAAGCTGAGATGCAGAATCAGGCTCCACACTGTCCAACACAGCCTGGTTTGCAGTTGTGATGAGCAACGCTGCGTATTCTCCAAATTGCCCAAAACTCTGTTTAGGTGTAAACACGATTAAGGGAAACCACCACAACCTCTGCGAAGCAAAAGTGCATTTGTGCAGACTCCTGGGGCAACAGAGACTCTCCCTCCCACAAGTTATGTATTTGTCCATCTTACAGACGTGAACCCTCCGGGGAGATCTTTGGCACAACTGCACCTCACATTTACCACGGCGTCGAACCAAAAACCAAACCAGATGCAAAACAAAGCCACTGCTCAGACCTCGGTTTCCCAAAGAGCCCTGCCTAAGCACAGCAAGCGGACGAGCAACGGGCTGGTAGAGGCAAGATTAGGGAGGAGGACGAAGCCACGGGCTCCTGGCACAAGTGTGCAACAGAAATGGGAACGCGAGAGCTCTGGGGATCTCGTCTCCTGGGTACTGAAAGCACGTGATAAATCACCACGGGGAGAAAAAGGCTGAAGGCTTGCGTGCCCTGTCCTGCTCGTGTGGGTGGGCTGGCAGTGAGAGTGCCTCCAGCTGCTACGCTGAGCAATAACCAAGTAAACTCTATTTTGAGCTGCTGGTAAGACTTTTTTATGGCAAAAAAAAAATAATAAAACAACCAACCCTCCTGGACCATCAGCTCCAACGCAGATTATACAGTCACGACTTGCCCAGCCCCAAAAGATTTTCTTGTTCTAATTTCTACTAACTAGAGGCCTTGGCAGGATACCACCCAACCGATCCATGGGCTGCACAAAGGAATTAAAGAACAGAACGACTTCTTCCACTGCAATAACAACTCCAGGACTGAACTGAGTCATCAGGCACCGCGGGCCAGCCACGGCTCTGTTGCCAAGTGGGTTGGCTACGTCAGAACAGCTTTCCACAGGCTGCTGGCAGACTGACATGCCATCCCAGTGTCTGGAGCTGTCAATCACCACTAGAGAACTCCACAGCATTAACATTTTGTGTTGGTATCGATATCCTTTCGAACACATGTCGGGACACAGCCCCACCATGCTGCAAGCCTGGCCAAGTGCTCTCTTCAGCAAAGAGCAGTCACAAGCTGGTTTTCTGATGTATCAGCTCCTGTAACCTCAGCCCTCTACCCAAGGCTGGTGCTCCTAGCACACATTGCAAACCACATGGATGCTGAATGCGTGTTCCAAGAAAACTCACTGCAACAAAGACGGCAGTGGAGCTTTGGTGCGTCGGTCCCACCTCTTTAAATTATTTCTCAGCTCACCCTCCTGCATGGCTTGATATCTTTGGAGCCTCTTGCAACAGCTGTGACTTCAGAATTTACTCTGAAGCATGTTACCAGTTTAGACAGCAGACTCTTTGGGACTTTGCACAGTATCACATTTACACTTGGTCGCCCCACAGACCCCGTTCTGCTTCCCGGGACTCTTCATCTTCAGTTTTCACTTTACATTCTTGGCTCCGGCTTTTCACGTGAATGTAATAAAACCCACCGGCCTCTTCCACTAAGGCCCCACACAACTAATTCACCACCACCGTTTGAAGCGTGGCGGGAGCGAGCGGCAAAGAGTTCCACGCGTGACTGGGAGCACTCCAGCTTTTTTGGGAAAGGCCACGAGTCAAGGCTGTCCTTTCTCACTGTGGGGCTACTCTCTGTCAGCCCCTACAGCGAGGCTTGAGCCTCTGGAGATGAGTGATCACTCAGTGATGAATGCCACTGCCGACAGGAGCTGGGGGAGAAATCAGGGAGGTGCACCTGAAAGCCTCTGGGTTTGCAGATGTTACTGGGACGGGCTCAGGCAGCCACACACCTCCACGGGCAAGTTCTGGTGGCAGAAGTTTTCTGGCGGGTCTGATGCAATCCCCTCCATTCTGCAGCATTACAATGAGGCATTCAAGTAAGCAGATCAGCCAGTCTACACACAGGATTAAAGGTCAGGCCTTATGTGCCTTCAAATGCTAATATCAGTTAAGTAACAGCTTGGGGAAAAAAAAAAATCCCCCTTCTTGGTACCTCCCCACAGAACTGAGAGGAACGTCAGTCGCTGCCACATCCGACACCGCCGAAGACGGGAAAGCAAGTTGTTTTTCCTCAGGGCTCTGAAATGCCATTAGCCATGTTATAAATATCCACAAAGCTCCCTTTCTTTCATCCAGACGACAATTTATACCTCGTTATTTTTTAAGCACAGAACTTTTTTTTTAAAAATGGGGGGGGGGGGGGGAATGGAGGGACGGTGATGCCACAATCACACAACAACAGAAGTGTTGAGAAGTGCAGGGCGAGGGAACATGGAAAACAGGAGCCAGTGCCAGGCCAATCCCCACTGATGGGGTAACACATTTCATGAAAACTGACGGCACTTTAGGAGTATTTAGGGAGCAGTACAGTGCTATCAGATGGGAACATTTCTGAAGCTCCCACTGAAAGCAAGCAACAATTATTTTTCCTTAAAATTCCAAGTGCAGAATCAGAAAATGATTTCCAAGAGATGACGGCCGGTTCCAGCGTCATTTAGTCCCCAACAGCTCTCCTACAACCAGAAGAGCTGCGTATTCTCTCCTCAGAGGTAGTGAAAAGGACAGAAATACCAGAAATCAGGCCAACAAAACTACATGAAAGGTAAATTCACGCTTTCAGCCTCTTTGCCAAAAAGCACTCGACTTGCCATCAGTAAAAACACAGAAATAACCCTCCGTCCCAGTGATGACAAGAGCACCCCTGGCACGTCTCAGAGCATCTTTTTTTCTGAACCACACTCTTCCTATGGCGAAATCAAGGGCTCACTGAAGTACTCGCCAAATTTTCCTCGACTTTATTAGGGTCCGTATTCTGTTCCCAGTATTTCCAACAAGGAGCTGCCAAGCAGCTGAGTAACTAACGGAGTGGCCAAGTTTGTATGCCGGGAGGAATTTTTTTCCCCCCTAAGAGAGATTAGCAGGAGCCCTAACACCTTCTGACAACAGGTCTGCTTACCCAATGTGAATGTTTCCATGGTGGTTTATGTACTCACCATAGAGACAGGACTCAGAGGGAAGGGTTTCAGGCAAGTGCTGTCATCTGAGAGCTTGTCAGAACCCCAACCTACCCAGGTGTGCATGACCGCGCAGTCCAGTTCGAATAATCATCCCTTTGAACCTTTATCAAGCAAGTTGAGCAGAAGCTGAAACAAGCCTTACTGCTGAGACAAACCTTCAAAGACAAATAGCAATTATGAGTCCTTTCACTAAACTTCCACCGTCTCTAAAAGCTCGTGAAGGGATCCAAGGGAAAGACATGGCAGAAAAGGAAATTAACCACGTCTTGACACGTTTCCTTCCCTCAAACCTGCGTCTGGTACCAGGGCAGGATTTCCGCGAAAGAAGTCACTAATGAGAGTGAAAATAAACAGCAACGGCAGTTCTGTGACACACAGCTGTGTGTGCATGTGCAGCCATTTCAGACAGCTGCTGATGCTCAGATGAAGACCTGCGGGGTCTGGATGTCGAGGTAACCCCGGCCCAGCTGAAAGAGGGACAATCTCAACACTGACACGGAGCAGATAACACAGGTCACCCACCAAGGGTCTGTTAGGGAAAGCACAATCAAGACAACTTTCTCTCCTGCCAATATATATAGCTTTTGTTTACATTTCTTATTTCTGAGACCAAGTCCCGGCCGTACGCAACGGTCTCCGATCCGAGCAGGATCAGAGCAGTGCAGGCAGACTCTAGAGAAAACAAAGAAAAACCTATCCTGGCGCACAAGAGGAAAGGACATTCCTCCTCCAAGTCTGTCCAGACCAACACCACAATGCCCCAGCACAGAACACACAACGCTCGTGACTAATGGTACAACACAAGGAAAATTCAGCGCATACTGTGCGTGGCAACACCGAGACTCAGGTGCTACAGAGAAAACACGACCCTCTCAAGACTGATTAATTCTTCTTTGAATCACAATGCACTCAAGAGATATAACGAGCACACATCAGAAACAGAACCATTCATCTTGCCATTTTGTTTCAAACCACAAAGTGGGCAGCGGCTGCCGGTTTCCTAGGAAGCTTCTCATAGCCACTGCGGGACACGGCAGCGCTCACTCGCCCCTCTAAATCACTCTGTGGCACAGCTCCACTTCAGTGAAGAGTTACCTACATTTTCGTGGTCAGCAACAGATCTCTGTGGCGAAGCAGGTGGTATTTTGAGTGTAGAAAGCACGAGCAGATCCTCTGGGACGAGAGGCACGCTATTTATGTAGGATGTTATTACAGAGGTAAGTATCTAGTGTGAATTCTTCCCGCTACATTTAATACCCACGCTCAACAAAGCTCAGCAGCGACCAGCCCTCGGTTCAGCTGAATCCACTTTGCTCTCCTCCAGCAGCTGCGTGCAACGATAACCAAATTCTTCTGTGGACATCTAATATCGTGGGTAGGAGGCAAAGAAAGCTTGGCCAAACCATCAGGTTTCAGAGGATTCCCCAGAGCTCTCACGCCAGCTGGTTGCAGCCAAAACGCTACCTGGAAAATCCATCCTGCACAGAATAAAGCCATAAAAGGTTTAAGTAGGTGAAAACGGCGTTTTGGAAGCTGGCAGAAGCCATGACCAGTGCCACGACTTTCTCAGATTCCAATGTCTTTGGCACTGCAACACATGTTCCTCACAAGATCTTTAATTTTTCTAGTGCAGGCCAATCCTGCCAATCTAAGCTATTAACTTTCCACTGCTCTTTTATTGAGTGGCAGTGATCGGCCACAGCCTCAAGACTCGTTTTCCACCTTTCCACTGCAGAACCTCGTGAGCCACAGATAGATTAAATCAATAAGAAGTTAGGTCAGGTGCATTTTCGTGCCCTGTACCCCCGAAGAAATACCACTGTGGCAATTCCTGTGCTTGCTGGGTGTGCTTCCATTTCCCTACAGTCTGCCAGCTCTGGGAGAAGGAATCTCTTAAAATTTAGAGCAGGGGAGTCTGAAGGTATCTGCTGTTCACTGCTCACGGGTAAGGTTTTGAGGATTTTCCCCCCACTCTGAATGAGGACTGTGCATCTCTTCTGCCAGCAGCTCAGGGCACAGCTTTTCCCCACCAGCTGCTGGAAAGCTTTGCCAAGGTCTGTGATGGGATGGGAGGAGAGAGCCTTGCTGCTCTGGATTTCTCACGTGCAGCAGTCTCACCTCAACACCAAGAAAGAAAAATGAACCTTTAAAGCTCAGTGAGCACCAACATTTTGCCCACTATCAGAGCTACCAGCCAGGTTCTTAAATTTCCCACAGATTTTCTGCGTTAAGGAAATATGTCAGGAGTAATTTTTACATGTGGCAAGGAATAAGCCATCAGATGAGTGAATACCTAATAGCAGCCAAGGGCTGTCTCCTCTGCAACCAGCAGGAGACAAAATACAGAGTGCTACTGTTCAACAAACCTGGCATCTCCCAGCAGGATGAGCTCTTGCTGCCTCTCCTCTCCTTGCTGACATCATTCCCACTCCTTCAATTCCTTCCCTAGGGGAGATGTGACTTGTTTGCACAGGAGCCGCCGGCAGCGAGCGAGGTACAGCCGGCTCGCTGCCCCAGCTGAGCTCCCAGACAGCTCTGCCAACTTCCCTTGGTCCCCAGTCAATGCATCTGCCCCCTCCTTGCAGCGTCACCACTGGGCCTATTTACAGCTCAGGAGTTTTCACACCAAGGCTGAGACTTCAGCAGGGATCAGCCAAGACTTCTCCGTAACGCCCACAGCTCCAAACCCAAACCTCCCCCAAGGCCCGCGCCAACACGTTTGCCACCCTCAGCCCCTGACACTCGCCGAAAGGGCACCCAAAATCCCTGCAGAAGCTCGAGAGCACAAATTCATTTAGTCCACAGCCATGTGAGCAGCTTCACCGGGATCCTGTTTTCAAAAGGAAAAACCACGGAACCGCTCCAGAAGAGAAACCTCAAGTCTTAAAATCTTACGACTAGTTTAGCGAGCAGATGCTGAGTGTGCCAACAGTCCCGAGCTTTCTTGCAAAGTCCTAAAAAACTGAAAGCTAAGGAGCTAACAGGTGAAGCCAAATTTAGGCACAAAGCTCCAGCCGGCCTGGCGGTTCTGACTGGAAAGCAGGAAGATGCACCCGCTCGCTGTCGCCCGTGCAGCTTCTCTGAGCAAAAGGTGTGGGAGCTCTTAATAGCAGTTTAAAGCTACCAATTAGCTTGAACACTGCTGAGCTCCTCTAAGCTTCTTACGCGCTGCAGAGCCGACTGCTAAACTTCCAAAGGGTAACTGATCCTCACTTCCCTCAGCTCTCCATCCCCCCTCTCCATGGCCTGTACCCCGCCAGGTTCACAGAGACAGCGTGAGGGATGTGCCTATCAGGAGACATCAGCACCTTCTCGAAAGGACGGGTGCCAGCAGCTCCCTGTCATGCAGCCACCCGTGGCTCGACAGTCACAACCCAGTCAAGGTGGGGACCTTACAGAGAGGGCAGGTGAGCTCTGTGCTCGGCCCAGCCCCTCAAAGTGCCTGCAAACAAGTGGCTCACCGTGCAGCCTCGTAAACCTCGTGACATCACCACAGCAGAAGCTGCCATCCCTGTAAGGAAACAATTTGGTTCCCAGGATACCCAAGATTTCAAATAACCTGCAGCTGCTCCAAGCCATTGCTGTGACCCTTCCTACAGTGCTAAGCAGGTTTGCCTTCCTTCTTATTCAGGTCTCGTTCCCTTGCCCAGGACCACTCATCTTTGCTCCTGAATATTAAGTACATTTTCCTCTCACACTTAAATTCCCACTTGGCCTACAAAACACTTTGGAATCTCAAAACAGAAATGGTTATTACAAACCTGTAGAGAGGATTATAAAAGATTACATGCCCCTATTACATAGCTGCCAAGTTCTGAGAAGACTCTCAAGTGACACTTCTCCCCAAAGCAAGGAGAGGCTTTTGTGAGAGGTTTAAAAAGAGGAAAGTGGAGAACAGCAGAAAAGTTAATTATTCGTGGGAGAGAAAAAAAAACCCCGCAGTTTTTCTTCTTAATTTATGCATGGCCCTTTTCTCACCCAGCTCTATACCCTTCCCCTGTTCTCTGCAGTGCTTGCTCTCACCAACCTCTGATCCCCATCTCACAGCCTCTTCAACACCAGGCACTCAGACCGGGCTGTTCCCTCTTCATTCTTTATTTTTCGCAACAGTGAAGGAAGCAGAAGAAAGGGAAAGCCCCCTGAACTTAAAAAGGACCTTGGCCCAAAGCAACTGCGCAAAAAAACCCCCAAAGTAACAAAACAACAAACCAGTTTAAAAGCAAACGCTGCTGAGTTCCTGCACACATTTTGGGTGCACAATACAAAAAAAATGTACCGGCGCACTTGGGGTCAAAGCTGAAGATGTGTGTGGCACAAGCAGGGCACAGAGCTTGGCAAAAGCACCAGACCCCTGCCAAGAAGGCATCAGCCAGCTGACATTTATTTGTTTCAGAAGAGCGAGACTCTTTTGCTTTCTCCTGCCAAGGAGGGACGTGCGGGAAGGGCAAAGGAAGAGAAGCATTTCTGTGGAGGCAACGAGCCACAGAAACGGACCAGGTGCTGAGATAACTCTCCTTGTGTGTGGTGCAGTTTATGATGAGAAGGAGTAAAGGAAAAATAAAGAATAATAAACCCCACAAAGCTCTCACGTGGTGTTTTACATGCTCACTCACCACTTATTACGTACAATTTTAGTTATTTTCAGCCCAAACCTTTCTCCACACCTGGGTACAGACATGGGCAATTGGGAGTTTCTTTTGGGTCTGGGGTTTTTTTTTGCCTCAAGAGACTTCTGGCAGAAGAGAATGTAGGAGTTGTGGGCACTGCTGATGTCTCGTAGAGGGCAGCTGATTTCCTTTGTCAAAGGGAGAGTTCACAGGACGCTAAAATCTACTACAACGATGCGCATTTTTTTGCATATTAACCAGGTCACCCAGGCATAGAGGCTAAAGTTAGTTTTCTTATTTTAACCACTTAAAACAAATGACTTAGTAAGGGACCACCTCAAGGGATTCAAATAAAATGTAAAAGAAGCCCTGCAGTACTCCCCATGATGTTTATTTAGACAGACCCACTCTGCTTCCTTCTGGCATCTTCAAAATGTTTTCAGGAGAACCTGGAACCAGCTATTACACACCAATTCGTTGATTTGACCTACTTAAAGGCAAAACCTCATACAAAAGCAGCAGAATGCTCCTCATTCCATTTTCCCCCCTCACATCTGAAAAGTCTTCCTGCATCTCAGTAATTCAACACTAATACAAAAAAAGGCTTGGACTTTTTTCATCCTTTAAAGATGGGTCAGGCAGAAAACTTTAGGGGAAGGAGACTGGACCTTACATAAATGCAGTGGGGATCCTGAGCCATATTTAGATCTATGCAAAGAGATGTCTTACGGCAACTAATCTGCATCCCACATTTAATGCCGTACAGCAGCGACCTGTAATACCTCTTATCAGCTCTACCCTTTAACCTTCACTTAAAGGTTATGCGAGGTTATTTTCCCTGTGTAATTTAACCCAGCTATTGTATCTGGTTTAGGGAGGGAAAGCTGGCTTGGGGAGAGAAATCCCCTTTGGTTAAGCATAAGGAGGTTACCACCAACACGGTCAAAGCAGGACACGGAGCTGCGGGCCGGGATCACGGCTCAGGAGCCTCCTGACTTGAAGCACTTTGCTCTCTCTCTCTCCCTTCATTGCCACACAACATCAATATCAGCAAATCAAGCACAATTTCCTTCCAGAATTTCAGAACAGCGGGTGATTTCTTTCTTCTTGCCTACTCTGCAGGATATTTGTTGCCCAGAGGAGCTGTGTGGAGGTGTTCAAGGCCAGGCTGGCGGGAGCCCTGAGCAACCTGGTCTAGTAGAAGGTGTCTGTGTGGAACTGGATTACCTTTACGGTCCTTCCAAGCCCTGGGATTCTCTGCTGGGGGAAACTAACTGTGAAAGGAAGAGGCAACACGGCAAGAAGTAACAGTGCCAAGGCAGAGAACTGTGCTGAGTGCTGAGCTCAGCCTGTGTCAGGGGAAGGACGTCCCTGCAGGCCAGCTTGGTCTGGACATCTTTGCCGTGCTGAGATCGAGGCTCCTGAGGTACCCCCAGAACAGGTGGAGCAGGTTCCCTGTGCTTTTGGCAAACCCTAAGCAGCCTGATTAATGTGTCCTTTGAGGATGGGCTAGCTAATTAAAAGGATCTGGAGCTGGGGTGCAGTATTTCAGGTATTCTTCAGCTGGATTTTCCCTCTACTTAGTGTTTCCTTCTCTCGGCAGTAAGGTCAGGCTGTGAAGAATAAAGGCAAGCCCACATGCTCACCCCAAACGCTCTCCATCCTTGAGACCTCACCTACTCAGTTTTTTCTCTCCTTGCTCCCGGCTGCATTCCCCAAAACCTGTGACGCTCATGAGGACCAAACCCCTCGTTATTCGCTATGCTCCTTTTTAGCCGATCCGTCTTTTTAAGCCAGATTTTTATGTTGTGAATTTGCATTTAAAATTTTATTTTAATTTATATTTACATTTAATGCCTAAGAACAAACAGGCACTTGTTCCCGACTGTTCTGCAAACCGACAGCACGACGCTCCCAGAGCGAATCCAAACCCCCTTCCACCCGAAGGGTAAAGCCACAGGTGCTCCTCTCCCAAATCCTAGGAGGAGAACAAATGAACCCAGCAAGGATAAATAATAACCAGTGGAGAGAAAATGTCTTTCCTACAGCAATGCTAAACAGAAATTTATAGGTCACAACCTTGCAGAAACAGGCCTGATAACATCTAATTAGCAGTCCTGCTGCACAACCCCGTCTCGTAACAGTAAATCCAACCAGACCGGGGGAAAGGGAGAGGGGAGGCTTTACACAAACACAATAATTACAATATTTTGAAGAGATTTGCTTTATGCTGCCGGTTCGTGGTGTTGCCCTCCCCCAGTAGGAATAATCAACCCACACAAGCGATTTTATGAATTATTACCGAAATACATTTCCCTCCTATTGGGAAACAATTCAGAAGGGCAGCGCAGCTCCTTATTAATTATTTTATTTTTAAACTGAAATTCTAAGAATTCTGTCTGCTGCCAGAAGATGGGTGGAGAAGGCAAGGAAAGTTCACATACCCAAGAGACCATTAACTAGAACCAACTTGGACAATACATTTGAGAAGCATTTCCTTCCAGCTACTGTAGAGCGCTGTCCTTAACATGCCTTTACTTAAGCAGCCAATTTTCCACCACTGAGTACAATGACATTTCAAAACACACACGAAATCAGAGCATAAACAGACACAAACATCCCACTTGGTGACATAACAAAAGAAAATACGGGGCAGAAAACTTGAGCTCCTCTATTTTCTGCTCTTCATAAAATATCTTAGGGTTTTACATATGCTCTGCTCCCCTCTTGATTTATTTCCCCCCCTCCCCTTTAAGTGCCAGTATTATCACAAAACACCCTCCCCTCAGATGTCTTAGCAATGGTGTTCCTGAACAAAAAAAAAAATCATTCCTGGGGGCTGAGGGATGAATTCCACCACATTGTGGCACAGGGAACGGAGTTTCAGAGGAAGCAAGTGGCCAGCAAGGCACGGACGAGACGGCAGCAGCAGAGACAGCAGGAAGGGGTGGTGAACCGGGCAGAGCTGGTCCCTGCCAGCAGCACAAAGCAAGAACGTTTAAAATATGTATGAAGACCATGGCACAGACAGCAGGAATGACAAACCGATGAGAGGCAGCACCCAAGAGTGAAAGACTAAGGAACAACTCCCTTTTTTCCCCCAAGAGTTTTAGCTTGCTGGAGACAGATGGTGCTGCTTCCACATGGCTTAGAGCTGGATGGTACCCTACCCCCAGCCCCCGACGGATGTCAAGCTTATTTTTGTAAATCTCTGGTGATAAAAACCATCCGTGGCATCTTGTTCATTTCCTCCTTGCTACTTAGTTTGCCAAAAACTCGAAACTCTGCTTTCCTTGCCACATCTACAGACCAGTACTGTTTGTCCCGCTCTCCGTGACTAATGACAGTTTGTGCACATCCCTTTGTCTTTGCAGAAGCCTCTTCAAACACCAGCACAAGCGCCGAAAGTGACACCTCAGTACCTGGGACCACTTTTGTTAGCCCTGAAGCAATCAGAAATGACGGTGAAAAGAAAAAAAAAAATCAATTTTTTTTCTTTTTTTATTTCCCAAACTCTCATGTGATTAAAATCCATTAAAATGCAAACAGGCTTGAATTTTATTTTATCCATCAGTGACCACACTTTGCTGTCCCTGGGCTATGGCTGTCTCTTTGTGAATTCTCTGCACGTAAGAGGAGCCAGGCTCCAGGTTTAGGAGCAATCAATCTAGCAAACCTCCCTAAATATATATGTGTGTGTATATTCTGTAATGATTTCCATTTTTCACGTTGATTTACACTGATCACTGAAAAGTACATTCAGCTCCATGTTTGCTCAGCTCTGAATAAACAAAGTGAAGGCTGTTGGGTATCCGAAGACAAATGAGACATTACAGATGTAGACAAAACCTATCATCACCCTGAAAGCATTTCTCTTTGAAATTATATAGCCATGCAGAAGTTATTTAGAGTGCAGATTGCTGGATGTGTTTTTAATTCAGCCCGGGCCCTGCTGGGGGCAGGGAGAGTGTCTGAGGGGCCTCCACGCTGCCACTTTCTTCCCCTGCGTGTGTACCTGACAAGTCAGAAATGTCTGACTCAGGATGTTTTCCTTCCCCTGGCATTCTCTAGTTTCCATTTCTCAGGACAGGTCTCCTTAGGTGCATACGTCTAAGTGCCTAACACACCCACCTGGGATTCCACCGTTAAAATTAAAATAAATACACCGGCGTCCATTTGGACACGCGATTCCACATCAAGCACAACCGTGAAAACCCAACCCCAGCTGGGTTCATTCTGCACAGGAGAATTTCTTTCTCATCTGCAGACTTTGTCTCCTTGTGCAGACAAAAAAACAAACCCCTGCTTCAAGGCCATGTTGGAAATCATAGTTTCCACAGTAACAGTGGGAAGGTGTCAGAAGTCTGGGCACAGACAATGCACAGCACAGCCAGGCTCCCGCCTTTGGGGGCTCCTGGCTCTACAAGATGCTGCACATGAACCCAATAAATTGTTTTGGTTCCTGGGCAGACACAAATTTCTCCATTAGTATGTTCGAGCCATTCATGTCTTTTTTCGAAGTGACTCAAAACTCCCGCTCTACTCATATAACCCCCCCCAGACAAACCCAGTGGTATTTTACAATTATATTTAAGGGCCTTCACCTCTGCTGACAGGCATAAAGCATTCACAGAAGGCCCAGAAGAAACTCCACAATAAAGAAGGGAAAACGTACTTCCTGGAAAGAAGTCTTCCCCTTTTACAGCTAATAGAGTATCATCCGAGCAGGAACTAATGAAGTGTCATCACAACGAGCTCCTCGGGCAGGTTCTGTGGCAACCTGCTCCCTGCTGCTGCAGATGCACCAGCTAAAAACTACCTTGTTAGCACAGCTAAAGCAGTGGCTGCAGCAGTCGGGGATCTGGATAAGGAGGGGGGGGAAAAGTCATTAGCAGAGTGCTATGTTGGATCTGGGTAGAGCCAACAGCAGCCTCAGCTCCCCGGCCCTGTCCCATGCTCAGCAGCACCCAAAGAGTGTGTAGGAGGGCACCAGACTGATTTTGAACATGTACAGGATTTGTCTCTGCTGGAGCAAGCCATGGAAAATTTTGCTCCATCTTGTACTGGCACATGTTGGTTTGCTCTTCTCTGATTATTAATTACGTACAGTGACTTTGCTGAAGTACCAGGGCGACTATCTCAGCCGTTTCCTTGAGGTTACGCATTCAAAGATATAAAAAAAGACATGAAAGGATACAAACCTCTTGATGCCTAACCCCGCAGAGGCACAGGGGCCTCACCTCCCACCCTGCTAGAGTGTTTGACCCCCTCTCAGGTGCCCCGTGCTTTCGACAAGTCCTCTGGGTTAAAAAGCTTTTACTGACACAGATCACCCCTAACACTGAGACCAAATAAAAGAGTCAAATTTCCTCGTGACAGTTGCACGTCTAAGTGGGGGTGGAAGTCACAGTTGGAATTAATGAAAACTAACGTAAAGAAAACTATTTGTCTCTGTCACAGCAGACTGAACACTTATCCCTTGCTCTCCCACTCCTTTCCAAAGCTTCCTCGTATTTGTAAGAGTAAGTAGCAGTATCATTAAGTGCTACCTGAATAAAGGAATGGACTGTCATTTCAAGACAGCAGTGGCTTGAACCACGCTCATTTTATCAGGCTACAGGAGGGGCTGACAGGAAACGTACCACAAACCACAGTGCAGCCAGAGCCCTCCCCTGGCTGAGCACCACCACACACTCACCCCCCCAGCCTGCAAACGCAGCGCCGTGGCACATCAGCCACGAGAGGCTTCACTGCTTCAGAAAGCTGGCAGAGGAACTGGTTACTGAGGCAGGCTATTTATACAGGACACGGCAAATATCCTCCATCGGTAATAAAGGAGCTCTTCGGATCTGTGTGTTCAGCGGCACTGCCTGGAGCCCTGTCACCAACACAGCCTCTTCTCCTGTACAAGTGCAGCCAGAGCTAGCAGGAGAGATAAGGTAGATGGAGACACACAGCAAGAGCTTAAAGTTTGGCAGGTGGTTTTTTTTTTTTTTTTTTGCAGTAATTTGTCAAAACCTCTTGCCAAAGCATCAGTGTCACTAAATGACTGTTGGGAGGAAAATTGCATTTAAGAGTGTCTGTGTTAAAAGGGCTGCCGTTTTTGTCTGGGAAAATGGATTGTAAATTCACAGACATAAGTAGATGAAAATCTACAGCAAGTCACGTTAGGATGAGGGAGATGCACTAAAACTCTGACAACATCACAGAAGTATGCGATAATCTCAGATTTTACTAGGGAGTAGTCAGAGTATGGGATGAAGGAAAACACTTCAGTACCTATAAAACATGCAAAAGCAGCAGAAGTCAGACATAAAATGAATAAGCAGGTCTGCTTCCAGCTTGCCCTTGGACTTGACAGTGAATTTGTTTGCATTTAACTTTTTACAAAGAGAGATCTGTCTGTGACAAGGAAAGGCAAAAAGAATCGGAGATCTTTGCACAATAAACAAATCTCAAGAAGGAGAATTCAAACTTCGTACAAAGTCTAAAAACTATTGAAAAAAGCACACAATTCTGATCCCCTACCTCTCAAGCCTACAGACAACGTCAACAGCAACGTGTGGTGTCAGCTGACACAAAGAGATGCATTTTGAGCTGCAAAAGTGTGTTTGTTCCTCGCCTGTTCTCACACATCACTGCCAATCGTCCGGCTCCTCTCGGCATCAGGTTTCAAGCAGGTGGTTTTCCATAGAACCACTCAATCCCAGAATGGTTTGGGTTGGAAGGGACCTTAAAGATCATCTCATTCCAAACCCCCTGCCACGGGCAGGGACACCTTCCAATATCCCAGGTTGCTCCAAGCCCTGTCCAACCTGACCCTGGACATTTCCAGGGATCCAGGATGTGTGTCCCGTAACAAATGCACGCATTAAAATGACCAGCTTATTCCCCGTAAGGAGTGAAGACAGAGAATGCCTGCTCTCTTAAAACACGAGCTTCTCTGAGGAGCTATTTCAGTAAATTTTTTTTTTTTTTTTGTCACCTTCTCTGTAGGAAATATTTTTTGACTTCACTTGAACAAGCGGTCCCGTAACTTGCAAAAAGCTCTCTCGCCCACGGAAAGACCAGATGTCGAGCTTCAGCTTTCCTCAGAGCAAGAACAAAACCACTCAGGGGACAGTTGGTTTCGATGCTAACATGTCAAGAGTTTCGTGCATTAGCCCATTGTTTACACAAACAGCTTCCTTTAAACAAGCGATGTTTTACAGGATTATGAAGTATTTATTTCAGAGGAGTCTAAAGAGTCTCTGGAGCAACCACCCCAGAGAAACCTATCACCGCAGAAAGCGTAAGGCCAAAGGATGATACAAGTTAATTAGTTAAGGCAAGGGATCAAGTAACTCTATAGCAAAGCAGTGGGATAAATAAGGGCACAGGGACAATCTTGCATGCGCTTGTTTACTTCTAAAATGCCACCGCTTCGAGCCCTAAATCACACACTGTTAGCGTTACAAACCTACACCCTCCGTTCTCTGGAAGAAAGCCAAAGGCCCAAAACCCAAATGCTTTCCTTGGGGTTTGTTATTTTAAGGGAAAAAAGGGGTCAATGTGCCCAGGAAGCGGCTCGTTTTTGTAAGCATGCAGGCAATTTTCATCTCGCGCCAAGTTCCATTACGGACAGAATTTGTGGAAATGCAAACCAAGGAGCTTTGCCTGAAGAAAACTTCAGCCCGGCAGAACTCACCCTCCCGCCACAGGCCCCAAATGTTCGTGTCTACAGGAGTTAAGGCTCCTGTTTCCAGTGTCAAATAAGCTTAGCAAGGACTGAGCCACCGGGCACAGTTCCCCTTTCTGCACCCTCTGGCAGCTGCGGTTTAGGCCTGTCTTTAGGAACCACGCAGAATTTTGAGAGAAGTCGAACGCAATTTCCTTCGTACTTCCTAAGCCTGGGCTTGCCAGCTCCTTGAGGGAAGCACCAAGGACCAGTCTGGGCCCCTCCTGGGCTGTGGGGCAGGTGCCAACATGCCACAGACACCCCCAGTCCACGAGCATCTCCCGCTGCCCTCCGGGAGATCCTGCCCCGCTGGGTCTCGGAGCTGAAGCTTCTCCTTCCGGAGAGTCGACAGTTGAAACACGGAGCTTTGCCAAAGACTCCAAATCCATCTGCTCCAGACACAGCTTCTCCTCTGGAAAGCCAAGACTGTTCTTCCTCCTCCAGCCACTTCCTTTCGACCCAGTCTGGCCTGTCATCAAAGGAAAAGCTTCTCCCACCAAAACCCCAAATCTTGACTTCAGCCGGAGCCGTTTTTCCTAATCTCTGCATTTCCACTCTTTGGCTGCCTCTGAGAAGGCTGCAACTCTTCAAACCCCCTCTCTCCCTGCACAGAAAATACAGGAGGATAAGACGTCTCTAGAACGTAATTACCTTCTCCTCAGATAATTCCTGTGCAATAATTTCTCATGATCAAGGTAATCACAGACAATATTCCTGCATCCTCCAGCTGTCAGACTCCCCTGCACGAGCAATGTAAGGTACAACAGGCCCGACAGGACCACAGATACAGACCACAGAAAACAACAAAAAAGCAACCTGGAACACAACGCCCTGTCAGTCACTCGTGATTTCGTTGAGTCAGAAAACAGCTCTTAAAGATATAAACGTCCTCATTCATCCCACTGAATGTGAATTTTTGGATTCTGACGAAGCGGCCTGGGGATTAAATACATGAAAATCACCAGTCAACGCTGAAATAACTGAAACTACCTTCTTAGAGGCACCATTTGCTAAGTGTAATTAAAATCAGATAAGCGTAATTTTATTGGCTTCGGATATTATGGCTCATTATCTCGTGCTCATAAACATTCAGCTGAAGACTATTAGCCTATTGCCCACTTTAAACATCACAATGCCCGGGATGAACCAGGCAAGAGGAAACAGTGGGGAGGGGTGTTCCAGTGATATTCAAAAGCTGTTTAATGCCAGAAACGTTCCCTGCACACCCCCACCCCCCCGAAATTTCCAATACAATATGTACACAACAGTTACTACCACAAAGCCACGCCAAAGTTTAAAGAAGAGCAATAGCGGACTGCAACGTGTTATTTTCATACTTCTAACTACCAAAAAAACTACAGTCATTTTAATGCAACGAGGGGTTAGGTACAAGCAGATATCTTGGATCTGCTCTGATAATTAAAGGTGAGGGAGTTTGAACACCTTGAACACAACGTCGGGGATCGCAGCACAGGCCATTTGCACAGCACTTAAATGAACACATGAATAAGCTCAACTGTGTAAAAGTTCACTTACAAAAACCCCACCAAAAATAAACTACTTAAGAGCACAAGTGATTTGGGAGTGGAGGGAGGAACATGAGTCAGTAGAAGGGCTTCTAAAATGAGAAAGTGGTTTTAAAAACATGAATATAAAAAACCTGCTCCAATGAGTAATAAATACTGAATTCCTACTCAGACAGGAAGAAACAGCTTTGTATTTTGGGAATAGTTGAAAAAAATCTGAACATGGAGCTGCCTTGGCTTTGAGTTATAAATGGGAAAATGCAAATCTCTAAATAAGTTTATATGGAAATACATCAGAAATAAAGTTTAATAAACCCAGAGTGTAAAGATATTTCACAGGAGCATAGGGTTCAAATAACTTCAGTGAACTGTAAAAAAAAAAAAAAAAAAAGGCAAAAAAAGCCACCCCAAACCACACATTTGAAACCAAAGTCCAGCTCTCTGCTGCCAGGATTTATCACAGGTTTCTCTTCTAGATTATTTTTTTTTAAAGCACTCAGCCTGGGGTTATAAAAAAAAGATGTCCAACTCATTAAAAGTTTTTTAGGCTAAGTGGAAACTCTTGTCTTGCTAGAAAGTTAAAGCTGATGTATTCAGGCAGCTGCAAAATTAAACATTTCAGAAGTAAGTTATTCCAACTGCTGCTGTTGTGGGAATATGAAGGCATTAATAGGTTTTTGGGCAGTGGAATTACAGAGGGAGTCAAACGTGTCACATCTCTTCTAGTGTGTGTCAGCAGCTCTTCTCATCTTTAATTTTTTGGGGGGGAATCATCTGTACTCTTTGTTTTATATCACAGTTACCTTAAGACTTAAAGGTAAAAGAAGCTGATAGAATTTTTATATTTTTTTTTCATTTCAAAATAAAAATACCAAGTCTGGGTGTGCTGCTGGCGCTCTGAGCCCTTTCTGCAGCGTCCCATGAGGAAGTAACAGCCCAGCAAATCCAATTTACTCGGTGTCTACAGGAAATCAGCAGCTGTCCTGTTGTGGAATGTGTGTGTGTGGAGAATTTAGGGCTGGCTGCAGTTGGTAAATCGGCGTGATTGCTGTTTAATTACGTGGCATTAATGAGCTGGTGCTGGAGCTACAGCCATGGAGGTGGTGGGAGTGTCTGGTGGGATAAGGGAACCTTCCCCAGGCAGAAGAGGAGCCGAATTTAAACCAAATAAGCAATAAATGGAGTGTGTTCTCTTAAAAGCCAGGCTTTCACAAGGCTGCTTATTAAAAACTAACAAATATAAAAAGTACTGGTCGGATGGGGAGGAGGAAGAGGACAGTGTGTGTCAGAGTTTGCTGCTAACAATGCAGCAAACATTATTATAATTTTAGAAGGACTGTTTAAAATTTAAGAGGGGAAAAAAAACCAAAACTGGATGTACCAAACAGCCAGCGCCTGACAGGCTGTTCTCTGTGCTGAATTAAAGTCACTCCTTCTTCTTTTACAAAGGATCATAAACCTGTATTTTAATGACCCATTTAATAACACCCAGATTGTTTGTTAGCCCATGTTTCATTTTCCCAGAAACAGAATGGCTGTCATTCCCTTAAATCATAGGCATTCCTTAGAAAACTTCCCCAGCCTGGGCTCACAGCTGGCAGCAGGAGAGGAGCTGAATTCAGTGCTTATTCCCCTTTGCAGTCCTGGGTGTGAATTGCACTTTTTTTGGCACTGCCTGCAGCCAGACCTTCCAGGCAGCCCTTCTGCTGCTGGAGAGCCATGGAATAACTCCTCTGGGCTTCAGGGCAAGGCAGGGATGCACTTTGCTAGGAATGGGCCTGAGCAAGAGGAGATGGCTGAGCCTCTGGAGACCCTCATGTCCAGCGGGGTCTCCTACAGTCAGATTTGGGATATCTCCAAGGAATCTCCTTTCTTTATGTATTTATGCCTGTGGATATGACACAAACAGCGGGTCGGCTCTGGTTTTTTTCCCCTGATCTCCCTGACTTTCTGCTGTGCTCCCTTTGATGTCAAAACTGTTTCTCCTCAGCTGCAGCCTACATTTTGAGGAGAAAAAGAAAAATGTGCCGTGACACGGGATTGCATAAAGTTTGTCCATCTCGCTCCTGGATGGATATTCCAGCACGTACATGCACAAGTGATTTGAAAAAAGTTCAGTGGATTTTTGCTGGTTCTATTGTCATCCAGCATTTCCAACTGGGGTCCTTGAAATTAAACGTGTGTATCAATGTGAGGCTGATTTCTGGGAGCCCAAAACACGTGTGTCCTGCCTTTCCATCCTGGAATGGCCCAGGGCACGGAGCCCTGCTCCTGTCACCCCGAGTGCCATTTGGCAAACAAAGGCAGCAGCCCAGCTGGCCTTTATTTTGGCCAAATGTGGGATTATTCTCAAGATGGAGGGGGAAAAGGGGAGTTTGCCATCTGGCAAGGCTCTGCCCTTGGTGAGGCTTTGCTCACAGTATGGTTTTGGGAATTGGAGGGGAAAAAAAGGATAACTGTGTCAGACACTAAACTTGCATAAAATAACTCAGATGGCTCATTAAAGGAAGCAGTGGGAGACACCAGTGCATGGAATTTTAGAAGCCTTTCAAAATAGAAACGTGGAACTCATTTTCACTGGTATGAAATGCAGGAGACTTTCCATGGAGAGATGGATTCAGCCATCCCAGAACCCCAAATCTGGACAAGCTTTGTTTTAGGAGATCTTTCCCCAGATAGCACATAATTCATTTTGTGAAATGGTAAAGAAATTACATGGGGAGGTTATTTGCCTCTCTGAGCTGCCTCCTAGTCTGGAGCCTGTGTGTCAAAATGGCAAGCAGAGACACTTTCTGCTTCCTTGTGATTCCTTAAAATCCAACACAACCCTTACTGAGCCCAGCACAGTCACACAACCCCTGGGAAGTAATTTTGGCATCAAGCAAGAGCGATGTGATGGAGCTGACACTTGTGCAGTTGGATTAACCAAAGAGGAAGCAGGAACCCGTAAGGACAAGTTACAGCTGGGAAAACTGCAGCCAGGAAAAATAAATAAGAGGAGGGGAGGGATCAGGTAGGTAGAAATGGAGGGAGTGGGGTGAAATCTCAGCAGAAAGACATGACTTATAATTAAAGAACTTGGGACATGGTTTTGAACTGAAAGGGGAGGTTTAGATTAGGTGATAGGAAGGAATTGTTCCCTGTGAGGGTGGGGAGGCCCCGGCACAGGGTCGAGGTGTTTTAAAGTGCCTCCTCCCCAGCAGAACGACCCTCTGGGGAAAAAATAAGCTTGGAAATAAGTTTAGATAATCTTTTTTGATTTTTTTTTTTTTTACCTAAACCTCTTTTTCCTTGAGCTTTATGTGTTCCTAAAGTCCTCCAGCAGCACGTGGGTCAGGTGGGAGTTACAGTGCTGGCTGGAGCCAGGACTGTGTTTAGGGAATGAGCATCACCTCACTGGGGAGGAGAAAGGTACCTTTTACAGAGGGATATATAAAATCCAAAAGCATGGCACTTACCTTGGGGAAAAGGACTGTGCCATCCGTATCTGGCTCTGGCATTTGCTTCCACTTTGCGGCATTTGATCCAAGAGGATTGATCCAGGATTTCTTATCCAGAGCTGTGCCGTGGGACATCCCGCAGCCTGGGTGGTGTGGATGGGCTGGGAGAGACGTGTGGCCTCCCGAAGCTGGGGAGCAAAATTGCTTCAGCTTGTCTTTAATGATTCCAGTGGCTCTGCCCTCCCCAAAGCAGGCTCTGGCTGCCAGCAGGACACACACGGAAGCAGGGCCTGTATCCTGACTTCTTGTGACAGGACTGGGATACACAGGGATAACTCCTGCCCAGAGCTACATTGCTCGTGGAGGAAAGGAATTTCACTCAAAAACAATAATCACATGGGAACAGCAGGAGCCTACTTGAGATTACATATGCTTTTTTAATCCAGCTTCTGTGTAAATTCAGTTTTCTCCTGCATTATTTAGTAAAAGGTTTTATAGAGGAAAGGGACACGATGGTGGCTGTAGATTCCTCCTTAAAAGCCCCAACCCTCACTCAGGTGAGCAGAAATGGGGTGAAAAGCACCAATAATGTGCACATTAATGAAAGAAAAATCCTGTCAGAAACACTTCATGCAATTTCTAATTAATCCAGTTATGGTATAGATTGGATGCTTATTTTTTTCCTTTCTGACACACAACACATAACTCTTCAAAATTCCTGTAGGGCCAATAGGTCTGCAAAGGGACTGGGATGCACGATCCCAGAAGGACGCTGTGGAGGAAAGGAGAGGCTCTTTTGGGTTTCAGTCTGATCTTGTGATGCAGCACTTCCCTCTTTTCCCTGGCTGCAGGGGAGCTCTGCAGCTAAACATTCCTCCCAGTCGCTGTGGGCTCACGGTACAAAGTCTCTCCAGATGGGGTTTCCTCAGGTCAGGCTTTGTAAGGAAGCAATTTAAATATACCCACAGCAGCCCATTTATACAGCAAAATCCACTCCACTGCCTAACCCTGCCAGATATTGATGGCTCCATGGACCGTTCTCTTCTAAAGGTGGGAATAAAACTACCAGTCTGGGGAGAGAAGGGAAGTAATTCCTTGCAACTCTTTATTTTATGGCAAGGTTAACCTGGTCTGCCCACTGGGGGAGGGTGGAGGGGTTTGTTCTGCAGTGATTGACCTTGGGTTGCAACAGGAAAACCAGTTTTCCTTATTCCCAGCCTGCTGGAATAGTTGGTTCATAGAACCATCTCATCTTGGGAGTTTTTACCATTGATCTTGAGCACCCTGGTGTCAGCAGGGCGGTGCTCACCCGCAGCCCCTCCACAGCCGGGCAGCGGCGCAGTGGGAAGGTGGGGGCTTCGGGGAGCTGTTTCTGAGGCCTGTGTTGTCCCCCTGTGTTGCAGTGACCATGCAGCAGGTGGCCAGGACGGTGGCCAAGGTGGAGCTCTCGGACCACGTGTGCGACGTGGTGTTCGCGCTCTTCGACTGCGACGGTGAGTCGGCCCCCAGCTTGGAGCCTGGCTGGGAGAGAGGCCATCCAGGGGAAGAAGTACAGGGGAAAAAATGCCCTTCTGCTCTTTGGGATCTGTAGTGATGCTCCTGCCCCTTTTGGGAAGGCCATCCAATGGTACCCACCTGCTGAGCGCTGGATGGGAGGGTTTGGTGGGTTCAGTTTCTTCCCTCCCCCCCCCCGAACTCTTACTTTGTGTCACAAAAAGAGCTGCTGTGCTCCGGTGTTGGAAACAAGCCCATCTGGGAATCTTATTTCCAAAATCCTGGACAAATATCAGCTTAATTAATTCATGGCAGCTTTGTGCCCTGCTGGGAAGCTCGTTGCTTTGCTGGCCCAAGCGCTCTGAGGGCAGCTGTTGCCACACTCAAGCGCTCTCAGGTTGATTTAATGATACTTGCTGCAGTCTTTGCCACCAGGGAACGATGGCAGCAATTCCAGCTTGGAAAGCAGGAAATTCTGCATTTGCCCAAAGCTGTCCAGCCAAAACCAGAGCGCTTGGTGGCTCCCTGCTCCTCCAGCACAGTCACTGGGATCTGGCAGCTCTGATTGGCAGTGGTGGTGGTGCATAAATATGAACGTTAAAAAATAGGTTTAATTCTTTTACTCCTTCTTGTCCCTCTCGGTTTTAGCCCCGACCTGCTTCTTTGCACCTTTCTAAGGTCACATCTCTTGTTTTATTTTCTTCTGTGCTTCAGTGCCACTCTCTGATATGATTTTTCAAGCCAGATCATCAGGCTGGATGGAGCCAAAACATATCCAAATATCCCCCATTTGCATCCCCTCAGAGGAGAATCTGCTAAATATTTTGATAGCAAAGCTTTGAGGGGAAAGACTTGGGTTGCCAGAAGAGTCCCTCTAGGAAGGAATCAAGTGGAAAAGCAGGCACAGACCTCTCTTATTATTTTGGTGTTTTCACTCCATCGGTGTTTACAGACATTACCATGTGCACATCAAAAACCTGCAGCACCAGAGGGAATTTCCCTCACCCCTTGACAGCTTGCTGGAACTTTGCTGCCCAGGGCAATATTCTCAATAACCTCACTGCATTAATGGATCTTCCCTTCTACCCCATTAAGGAAAATTTGTGCTGTTGCCCTGCACTCCTGTAATTTCCTAAATCACTGTAAAGCAGAGAGTTTCCTGGGGTGCATTTGCTTTTCTGCCTTCAGGACTGGCCCTGCAGGGCAGCATCCATAGGCTTGGGATTTACACACTGTGCCTCGGGAACCCTCGCTCAGCGGGGTATTTCGGGAGGTGGAAGCCAGAGGTGACTTCAGGCTCTCCAAGGGACGACAGCTGTGCTGCCCTTTAACATCATCCCTTTATGCTGGTGGCGGGTTCCTGATGATTCTCCCTCCTCCTCACAGGGAACGGGGAGCTGAGCAACAAGGAGTTCGTTGCCATCATGAAGCAGCGCCTGATGAGAGGCTTGGAGAAGCCCAAGGACATGGGCTTCACTCGGCTCATGAGGGCCATGTGGAAGTGTGCCCAGGAGACAGCGTGGGATTTCACAGCGCCCAAGCAGTAGCGGGGTCGGGAAGGAGCTCCCGCGTTCCCTGGGATCAGCCCTGGCACCACAGCAGGGTGGCACCAGGCTCTGGCTGTCCGGAACAGGAGGTTTTTGTAAATCCAAGTTAGATATCCCAGCCTGTTGTATTTGCAGCTTCTGCTTGCGGCTGGCTCCCTGAAATTCCTCTCTCTCAGGAAAAAGGAAAGGACTTCCACTGCCACCACCGCCGTGATGTGCTGTGTGGGAGACCTGGAGGTGGAGCAAGCTGAACCCAAATCACCTCTATTAATGCTATGACAAAATGGCACCGACGGTTATCCTTGCTCTTAGGTTGCTCCTAAGGAAAGATTCCTGGGTTTCCTGGATCCCACACCAGGATTTCAGATGGCCAAACACTCTGTGCCCCCCCTGGCCCGGAGGCTGCGCCCCTTGGGCCGAGGTGCTGCCTCAGGGTAAGAGCAGCTAAAAGTGGTGGAGCAACTGGCTCTGCTGCCCTTCCTGCCTTGCAGGAAGTCCCTGATGGATTTCCTCAATGGAGAGCCCTCTCTATAGGGAATTGTCATGGGAATGTGGTGACAGATGTTCGCTGAGTGCTGCCCTCTCTCTGTGAAGTGTCCTGTAAAGGTGTTGCTCACAACAACGTGGCTCATGGCTCATCTCTCTGGGTTCTCTTGGTCTTCGCCCAAGGCTGGTGGTGAACGGGGCACAGGACATGGAGTGTTTGGGAAGGGAGAGGGGAAAAAAATCCCACGGTTTTCCAGAGCTGGAAAGATAAAGGGGATAAATCACTTCAGGAATACTTTCCTTCCCCAGCGTAGCAAGGACATGGAGCTGCTGGAGTCAGTCCAGAGGAGGCCCCAAGAGGATCAGAGGATGGAGCAGCTCTGCTGGGAGGAAAGGCTGGGAGAGCTGGGATTG